>JBBPQW010000170.1:0-33772 GCA_038092695.1 Boletus rubropictus | reverse complement strand
TCTGCTGAGTGGCAGACGGAAGAACTGCCCCCTCCTCCGAGTTCAAAGGGTCGGTGAGGATGACGATATTTTGGGAGACAGATGAGTTTGATGCTAGTTTCGAGCGCATGCAAAATAGCATACGAACAATAGTTGTCAGTAATTGTAAGACGTCGGCATGATTGCAATGCTTGCCTCTGAGACGGATGCTTCGTCGAGACGGCGCTTAACCCTGGAGCGAAAGCAGTCACTGTATTTACCTTGCATTCGTCTGGTGCAACCAACGCCTGCTTAATCCTGGCCACTGGGGAATCAGCCCGTGGTAAAAAGGATGGACAAGTCGGACGACGAGGACGGCAAGGGAACAGACTTCCCTCCTCCCTATTCCCCCCCGCAGCCCCCACCATCTGGCTATCGCATCGCACTCAACCTCTCCTCTCCCTTTCCCCGCCCATCGTATACCCAAGACCCCCCTTGCCATGACAGTGACGGTCTGTCCCCCGTCTTCCTTGGTTCCGCGATATTCAACAACTCTGTCCACCCGTGCAAGATCGCCCAACATCTAACCCCGCCTTGCCGTGTTCCCTATGGCGGGTCCGAAGTCTATCATAACGGCCGCTATGATCTCCTCCCCTTCGATCAGGAGACGATGGAATGGGTACCTACTAGCCTCGGTCGCGTTCCTGCCCATCGCCGTCCCGTGCAGGGCGGCTACGAGGAGAATGGTGCAAGACTTTACCATGCAATGGCCACCGTACGCGGTACCAAAGTCCCGGGAAAAACTGGTGAACACCTGGTGAGTATTCCTGTGCATGCTGGTTGGCCATTGATCAACGAGTACTCGAGCGTGGGTGTAATGTAGCCTACGATGGGATGGAGCATATCATCACTCGGGGGTACGACATTTTGTAGGTCAAGTTCCGAAATTCTTTCCTAGTTGACGAAATATGGGTAGGTGCTGGAAATAATCTCGCGGAACGAAGCTGGATGCTTTTGCCTCGTCTGAATGGCAGAGACCAAAAGTGTACATCACATAGCCAACGTATCAAATTTAAACTATTATCGTGCCCCCTCAATTGGCTGTGATTGATTCTGCTGTACAGATTGGTGAGGTTGCAACATCCCCGCCCCCAAAGCTTGGGTGCGGAAAGCCAGTCCACGAGTTTTTTCGATGACCGACTGGTAAACGGGGAGTGGTGAACGGTGAATCTCAATCACATTCTTGGTATACGTTCGCATGAGAAATATACTAGGACATCGACACAAACTCACCTTTTCTAAATCGATCCTCGCATCAGCCCCCATCCGAGTCTCGCGAATAAGATTGACGATCCACTTCTCGCCTTCATCCTTGGTAAGATTTAGTCTCTCCGACAGATCTCTAAGAGCAAAAGTGAGAGGGGCGCTGACACCTTCGAGAACCATAACCGGCGTACCCGATATCAATACGTTGGTGTATGCGGCAGTATGCCTCGCTGATCAAGTAGCGTGCATTGTCCAAAAATTCCTCTCTAAACTCTCCAAGGAAAAAGTCGTCACTAACAACACGCTCTGCTACTGCTAGTTCTCGTTGGGCAGCTTCAAAATCGAATTCAATGTAGAGCTCCTTCAGGAAAGAGGTGATGGGATCTTGATATTGGTACTCTTCGGTTTGGATGACTTTGACAATCTCCCGGATAGAATGTCGTACACGCAAAGAGGTACTGTTTCCTGTAGTAGTTTTTCGAGAGAGAATCGC
This sequence comes from Boletus rubropictus, assembly GCA_038092695.1. NCBI lineage: Eukaryota > Fungi > Basidiomycota > Agaricomycetes > Boletales > Boletaceae > Boletus > Boletus rubropictus. The sequence goes on along the minus strand of JBBPQW010000170.1, from coordinate 32,055 downwards.
AGCGGTAGTAATGTAACGCAGAATCCAGGGGCAAGACGTTTGAATTGTGTTAAGGTAGGTGGGGGAGAAGAAAGTCTCAAGGAGAAGCATACGGCCTTGAGGGTGATTGAAGTAGACAAAGAGCGACCAGTGTACGAGCCACGTCCGCGAGTGCAGCTGGGCAAGGGCGGCGGACTCGGTAGGACTCGTCAGTAGAGATGACGACGGACGAGAGTCAATGACGTCCCGGAGCGTGTTGAGCTCTTCAAGAGCAGTCTCCCACTTTCCAGTGAGGATATCCGAGGCAAGTTTTCCCCAGTGTGCGGAGGTGTTGAGTTCTGTATCGGTGGAGAGAACGCGAAAGTGGTACAGGTAGTCCGCTGCGCCGCTGTAATTTCCGTACGTGTATTGGAACTGGCCAAAATTATACAGTGCCGTGATTTGTTCTAGCGTGAGCTGGAGAAAGGACTGAGCAGGTCACGAGGACGAGAGATCGGGTAAGCATACATTGTAGTTATCTTTGAGATATTGCAGGTTTTGGTTTTTGTCCTGACGAAGTGCCTGTGCAACGTCCGGGTTTTCGATCACGTCCAGGACAGCCTGAGCCTCTTGCTGTAGCTGCTCATTTGTCGAGACGGCTTTTTCTCGCTTTCCAGAGAACTCTAGGTGGTCGCAAATTGAGATATAGTGTCAAACTTGAGATCCAGAGGTAGACAGACCTTTCGGAACCTCCTCATCAGGGTGCAGCTGCTCAAACAGACTGATCGCATAGTCGACCATGTTGGTGCCCTTGGCGAGCTCATACTGGGCTGCCTGGACCTGCTCAACTGGAAAGAGCGAAGTCTCTACGAGATGGGCAAGCAAAGGAAAGGCAAGATGGCGGTCCAAGTACGGAATTATCGTCTTTGAGAGGTCGTACTCCGCCATTTTTTTTTCTTGCTGGTACTCGTAGATTGTGCAAAGGATATATCAGCACAGCCACAGCTAGCCGGAAGCAACACGTTTGTGCCATAACTTGCACTACACCCACCATGACCGCAATTACGAGGAACCTTCCGTGGTTCATAGCAGATCTTGGAACTGCAATCATCGGCGAGGCAAGTATTTTCACGATCTACTTATCCTTCGTCATAATGGACTGGTGTTTTCAGAAATGTTACTCTTCTCTGGTCAAGAACCTCAACCATGGTGATGTGGACTGTCTCAAGTACTCGCTCTCCAAGGGTTTGGGCCTCGGTATCGTCGTCGGGGGCTCCATCATGAAAGTGCCCCAGCTAATACTCAGTATGCTTTCCATCACTTGTTACCCGCGCCGGAAACTCACGCTGTCCCAGTCTTGTCCGCGCAATCTGCCCGCGGCCTCTCTTTGCCTGCATATGTCCTGGAAACCTTTGCGTACGCCATCACAACTGCATACTCCTACAGGAACGACTTCCCCTTCTCTACCTACGGAGAGAACTTTTTCCTTACCCTCCAGAATACCCTCATAACTTTTTTAATCGTCTTTTTCCCCTCAACGCCACTCCGCAAGGCGCAAAATACAGCAGGGCAACTTGCCGTCACAGCTGTAGGAACAGTTGCTTCTGCTATCACACTCTACGCTGTGCCCAAGGAATCCTTGGCACTCTTCCAGCTCGCCACCCTCCCACTCTCGTTGTTCTCAAAGCTTCCCCAAATCATGCAAAACGCTCGTTCCCAGACGACAGGTCAGCTCTCGGCCTTTGCAGTCGTCTCCCAAGTCGTGGGGTGCCTCGCTCGCCTTTTCACCACCGCCACCGAAGTTGGTGATATCATCGTGACCGCAGGATTTGCCCTAGCCCTTATTCTAAACATCATAGTCGGGGTACAGATGTGGATGTACTGGGGCAAAGATGACGGGGAGGTATACTCAAAGATACCCATTGGCGTAGCACACGAGAAGGAGTGGACACAGGCGATGCAGCAGAAGGTCGACGTTGTCGTCCCCCCCAAGGCTCCACTTCCTCCCCCTCGGCATAGCACGGCGTCTCCTTCAGGCAGGAAGTGGGCACGCAAAGTGGATTAAGTAAATTCCTGTAATGGTCTAGAGATGGTTGTCGCTATTTATTGAGCAAGCTCTAGATGACGCGCACAGAGGGTTCGTGGCAAGAGTCCAGGCTTGCCCAGCGACATCACGCGATTACCGAGTAGACGGTCGTCGTGATTTTTGGCTGTCCTCCCACTCTCTCCACCATTCGGGTGTCAATGCAGCACGGGTTTCCTGCCACTTTCTTGCCTTCTCCGGATCAGCCTTAAGGAACGCCTCAAACAGGTCCACCACAAATTTCGTCTCTCTCTGGGCTCCTGGCTTTAGTAGGGTGATCTGGTTCTCACTCAGGTTCACGTTCTAGATGATGACTTAGAGTGCACGGGATTAATACCCAGAGCGAACTCACCTTGACGATTGACTTGAAAAAGGAATGAGCCCGGCCCATATGTAACCACTTGTGGACGGGGTCCACTTCTTCCTGTGTCCACTCGCGAATTCTGGGATCCTCCATGTTGACCGGGTGTCTAACCGCCATAGAAACGGGCGCATTTCGTTGTTGAAGTCTGTCGTTCAACCATGATGATAACTCATCGGAAAGGAGATTATCGCCCATCGGATTAACGACGATAGCGCGGATTTCGGCGTCCTCCGGAGTGATTCCAACCTCGATGTAGTCCTCCTGACCAGCCATAAGCTCTTCAAATGGGAGCCGGACATTGTCCCCAGTATCTGGATGAGGGATGTGAATGTAATGGACTCCCTGGGTCAGAATTGATCTTATATGGGACTCGAATGACATCTGCGACAAAGTACTCACGGGTTCGCTGTGAGCCGCTAATATCATGGTCACAGGTGGCCAAGGCTCTCGTGAGATATATTGTACGAGATACACTGGCAAAAGAACAGGATAGGCGGCAGCCTGTCGAAGTCTAAGAACGGAGAATCAATCTCTGGCTGTGGTTGCGTACAAGATTCATCTTGACAGATTGTGGGTTGAAACGTATGTTTTCGCTGACAACTGCATCAGTGTAGGAGAGAATGCGTGCTCTGTCAAGGATATCGAATGGTAGGGTGTTGTATGGGAGACACATCACGTCAAGTCCCCACTGATGTGCTAAATCAGGAGAGAATGGCTTGGCGAGCTCAATGTGTGTGGGTGGATCGCGGACCAGGATACGGCCAAAATCTACGCTATATCCTACATCAAATATCTTGGAACACATCTTTCTAGCAGAAGGGAGGACACAAGCATACCTGGTAGGTATCTACCAAACGGTGGTTAGCATCGAGAAGGAAGTCGTCCGGATGCACCTACAGATCCTCGAATTGCACCGTCGCAGTTTCACTCTGCTAAGAAGTAAGACCAGAGGTGCAAAAGAGTAATGTGACAAACTTGAGATTCTTCCGTGTCAGATTCTGAAGACAGCCAAGCTGTGGCCTCGAGCTCAGCGCGTATGAACCAAGTAGGGAAATATAATGGCTGGATGCGCGATGGTTGAAGTGGCTGGAAACCACTCTTGGGAAAATATTTGGCGAGAAGAGAGGCAATAAGCGTGGTGAACGGCACGTTAGGTTGCCCCTTGCGTGATCTACCAACATAACCGGCCACCGAAGCAGCGACACCGAGATGGGAGACAGCATCTTCCAGAGAGAAAGCAAACGGGATTGCTGAAAAGCCAAAGGTTAAAGCCATGTCATTGATATGCATTGGGAATGATAACCTCTGACTTTCGGGTGATAATTTGGGAGCACTGGAGCTGCCTCTGAGTAGTGTCTGCGCAAAGACACAACGGGGGCTCTCCGTACAAGATGCGGTCGGGCCAACATTGGCCACTGGATATCGTTGAGCACAATCCTGTAGGAAGCGTCCAAGTTGCAAGCTGTGATCACGTGCCCACGCGATATACGTGTCTGTTATGACCTCGCTCAATGCCAGCCAGTCCTCATTTCCTCAGCAGCGATGCCAACGTCGTCGGTGCTGGTCCTTCTCCTCCTGCTAGCATTTTGTCTCTTCGTCAATGCAGCAGATCTCTATAAAACATTAGAGTGTCAGTCCAAGACGCACCGAACGGCACAACATGTCTTTTGACTTACGCGTTACTTCTAGTGTCCAAACACGCCTCGGAGCAAGACATAAGGAAGGCTTACAAGCGTCTTAGCCGTAAACATCACCCAGACAAGAACAAGGATCCAGGAGCGGAAGATAAGTTCGTCGAGATAGCACACGGTAGCGACCGTTCTCTGTGATGTGTGAGCGGGCAAGACTGACGGTAGTTTCCAGCTTATGAAGTGCTTTCGGATCCAACTGTAAGTTGAGATCGTACACCTAGCTACATGACCCCCATTTTAAAAATTATGCAGAAACGACAAATCTATGATCGGCATGGCGAGGTAGAATAACCGTTGGCCTCCTCTGACCAGTGCTGACTGGCTGTGAATGATACACAGGAGGGTCTGCGTGCACACGAAGGCGGGCAACAGCAACATGCCAACCCTTTTGACATATTCTCCAACTTCTTTGGTGGTGGATGTGAGTCTTCTAGCACCTTACATATTGTACGTTCATCTCATGCGCAACAGTCGCCCAACAACAACAAACGCGTCGAGGGCCAACAGTTATGATGGAATTTGAAGTCCCCCTTAGTGATATGTATATGCTTCTATCTGCGAGTCTCACTCATGAGAAGCTTACCCTTCCCCAGGTACAAGGGAGCCAGTGTCGATGTATGTTTTTCCCGTTCGTTTGCTCGTTGTGGATGCTAACATATTCCCGTCAGTTTTCATTGAGAAAAAATGTCCTCTGTGACCATTGCAGAGGATCCGGCGCCGCGTCTGATCGCGATATTCACACGTGCCATGGATGCGGAGGATCTGGTGTCAAGATGACCAAGCAGCAACTATTCCCTGGAATGTTTGCGCAGACCCAAACTACATGCAACGAGTGTGGTGGACGCGGAACCGTGATTGTGAAGAAGTGCCCACATTGCAATGGCGCAAAAGTCGTCGAGTACATACAACACTATACATTGGACGTCGAACCCGGCATGCCCGAAGGACACGATGTGTTATTTGATGGTGAGGGAGACGAGAGTCCTGATTGGGAGCCCGGTGATGTTATTTTGCGCGTGCGCAGTAAGAAAGAGCAGGGCGGTTGGCAAAGGAAGGAGAGTATGCTCTACTGGCGAGAAACAATTGGCATTGACGAGGTATACGTCGAGTCCCTCCAGATAGGGTGCACTAAAATATTCTCACCTGATTCTTACAGGCCCTGCTAGGTTTCAAGCACAGTGTCATGCACCTTGACGGGCACGTGGTAGAAATTCACCGTACAGGTGTTACACAGCCCGGCGAGTACTTTGAACATCGTTTTTTTTACCGTATTCTGACACAGTTTTAGGCTACGTGCAAGTGTTTGAGGGGGAGGGCATGCCCCTGTTTGAACAGACCGGGCATGGCAACTTGTACGTAGAATACAACGTCGTTCTTCCTGTGGAACTCAGGTCAGACATGCGTCGAAGTAAGGCCCGATACTGTCTTCTGGAAGGATGCGTGGCTAATTCTTCCCAACAACAGAACTCGAGGAAGTTTTCTACGGGTCTGGAGACCACAAGAGAGATGAGTTATGAACCGCTAGACTAAATAGATAAAGTCTTGAATATTTCTGTTCCGGTGATTGCCAAATCAGGTCGTGGGAGAGACCAGCCCTAAGGTGAGATGAGTCAGTATATAAACCCGACATGCAACAGCCTCCTTCTGTTTGGGAAACCCCTTCGGCGCGGTGCGGTGTGGCACGTTGACCTATCGCTGACTCGAAGTATCCAGTCGCCCGGCCGTTGTATGAGGCCTCGTGCTCTTATTGAAGGCTAGTAGTCGTTCAGGCTTGTCTCTGGCGTCAGACTTATCTCTGGTGTAGCGCGACGGAAATGGAACGTTGTGGAGACGGTTCCTGTCAGATCACCATCGATAGTGTCGAGGTTTCGTCCTCGATGTTATGCAAAATCCCCCGTTCGATTAGCGATCGATGAGACATGTACGGAGCTGGCCCGTAGAGGGTCAGTGAAGAGTACGTATCATTCTCCACCAGTCAGCGTCGTGCTGACGTCTCACGACAGTCCAGGTGGCAGCGCTGTTGGACAGAAGGTGTACTGCTTGTGTCAGTTCGGATGGCGATCCGAGACTGACAAACCGAACATCCTTACCAGCACCCAGTTCACCGGAGTACGGGAATATCCCGTCTGTTAGCCTAAATCAATTACCCCAGATCATTCAAGCCTTGGAGTTGTCGCAGTGGAGTTGTTCTCCCGGTGACTAACCTCTAAGCCTACATTTCATGTCAAGCTTTGATATGTAGTCAATCATAAAATCGTTTCTTTTCATGGCCAGCGGAAAGTGTTATGACTACATGGTGACTTTCATTAATAGTAGGACTAGCAAGCGAGGAAGCAAATGGTAGGTATCTGAGATCATGCCTTGGCGATGGACGAAAGGGTAAGCCGTGTCGAGTTCTGCACCGGGGCAAGCGACGTACCAGATATTTATATGATTTGCGGTCGTCACATCGCTCCAGATATTCTCGCTAAACCGCAAGTCAACGTTGGGTATCCCGCACCACATAACCAGAACTCACGTCTATTAATGTTTCAATTCTCTTCTTGATGTCCTGTGGGTTAGGCTGGAACCGCGTCGCCAACTGTCGGGTGACTTCAATGGTAAGATCATTGTGGGTCATCTGCTTTCGGTCCTTCATGACTCGGACAATGCAGGCCTAGGCCCAGATCGCAGTCAGATAATACATCACAGTACCAATCCAGAAGACGTCGTACCTCCGTTTGGTATTGCCGTTCTTCATCAATCCTCTCCCGGGTTTCCTTCCGTTCCTCCGCGCTTTCAACTTGAGCAGACACAGTACCAATCCTGATTCTTTGCATTGGGGAAGTAAAACTACTATTGAAGGAAAAAGAGTCTTCAATATTGACATCTCGGCCTGGGGGGTGCTTCTTCAAAATCTTGTGCCTTGCACAGGCAAGCGATTGTAGATGGCGTTGCAGTTCATGCTCTGGTATCAATGTCGTCGACTTGATTTCCTGTGACCGCAGACCTCAGGGCAGATCTTCCAAGAAGATGGCTACCCCACTTACCTCATACGTTAAGAAGCCATCATTCTCCACGTTCTCAAAAAGAAGAATGATAATCAAGGCAAACGACGACACATTTAAATCGTGTTTCCGGGCGTTGAACTGCACGCGAACGTCAGCATTCCCGAGGGATGGTTGCCATGTTAGCCTTCGACCCGAGTGACGAGATAGGTAGAAGTGCTCGAAGGATTTGCAAGATCTGGTTAGGATCTCCGGAAGGACACATGTGGATGCAGTATGTGACATGGGCCAAAATGTTGAGGTCATGACCGTCACCGATATTTCCACCTCGGGCGGCTGGAGAAGAACTGAACCTCCCTCGAAATTTCAAGTTTGCCCGGCTTACCGATATATTTTGCAGGTGCCACCGATAACTTTGCATGGTCTCGGCAGAAATCTTCATGTCGTTGAACATCCCCTCCAGCTTTTGCGTGAATTGGTAACCACACTCGACTTTGAGCTTCGCTAACATGCCACGCTCCGCATCATCGGAAATAGATCGACCAAAAAGCAGACGCTTGGCAAGGTGATTCTTATAGTAACGCTCGAACGCGTCCTTTTCCGTAATGTATCTGAAAACCGTAATAGTCTTGTCCAGGATCAAATCAACTTCAATTTCTGTTTTCTAGATACCAGTAGTGAGTAGTAACGGATCGTATAGTTCGATGTCAACCTACACCCTTGAGGCCTTTCCTGAGATTTTCGTCGATAAACAGGGAGATGAACTCGGGAGCCTTCTCGTTAAGATTGACAAAGTCCTCAAAAGCCTATGCAGTCGTATTAGCGCAGGAAAGAGCTGGTTGCGCATAAATACCTCGTTCAAAGCGCCCTCTAGCTCTCGATTGCTTTCAAAAGCTTGCTTCCATAACCGATCAAACCTGTCCTTGAGGTCTAGGACATGTTGTACCCACTTCAACGCCAGTATTGAAGTGTGGGGTGAGCCCCGAACACGGGCTTTCCCCTTTCCTTTCCCCTTTGACGCGGTGACCGTTGCGTCGACCTCATCGACATCTATGTCAGCGTCTTCTGCAACGTCGGCGGCGATGGAAGACTGGTTGATGTCCTTGCCTCTACGTAGGACGGAATCTTTGAACGATCGCCTCAGTGTTGGAAGCCCGGTGGGAACCATTGTGAAGAGTCGATAGAGGCGATTAAGGTCTTCTGCTTTGTCCAGGTCAATCATCGAGTCGAGTCCTGAGTTAGGCATGTTGATGACAATGAGCAGGTTCTGGGTCAAGATGTACTGCTCAAGCGTCCTGAGCAATGGAGGGCTAGTTTGGGAGTAGAGGTAGTGATGTGTTCTCGATGTTTCAGATACGAATCGGCTCTCCGCCTACGCAACATCAGCAAAGTGATAATAGTCCTGAAAAATTGAGACTGACTCTCCGTAGATACTCTGGAGCATCACAAGTAGCCACTAGACGCTGAGCTTCAGCTTTGTAGAACACTTCACTGGCGGAAAGAATTGCTGGTTCGAGGTCCCTTTTATAAACTGTCTTCCCGTCCTTGTCCACTACGAGCTGGAGGAGCACGTCTACGCACTCCTTCACAGCTGACTGACTGATCACATAACCATCTCGTTCAATCTGGATCAGAGTCAGAATGGCGGAGACGACGTGATCCTGTATAGGGGGCCGAACGATGCATTTCAAGAAAAGCTCCAAACCCGCGTCCCATATTTCAGGTACATCATTCGATTTTGTGTACACACGATCCTGATATACGTGAGTGGCTCATACTTTGGATGTAAGAAATGAAAATACCATGTACTTGAGAATGTCCCGTAGTTTTGACATGTTTCCGGTGTGGTCATCCCACACTCGTCTCAACGCACGCAACAATAGCTCAGCTTCTTGGCCTTGCTGCATCGGGTCGCTGCTTCCGCGGCTGGGAAAGGTGGGTACGATCTCCTCCTCTGCGAGCCTTTCGATGTTCTCTCTCACAAGTTGACAAACGCCCTTGTACAACATGGAGCCACTCTTATAGAGAACCATGTTATACGCGTAGCGATAATTCTCTTCGAAGGAGAGCTTGGATGCATTGTGATTATGGATCTCACGTATATTCTTCGATAGACGATTCCATGTTTCCTCTGGAGATACTTCTGCTTCATGCTACAGCATCTCAATCTTGAAGGTTCATTGATGGTCCAGAGAGGGCATACCTTTCGTGGTGCTTTCTGTATAGGCAGGATGGATGGTGAGAGTTGGGATGCGTTTGAAGAAGATCCGGTTACCTACAATTTTAGGCTTAGTTGCGCGGCGAGCTCACGCGTCCCTGTCAGGTAGCGAACAAATCTCTGAGGTGAAGAACTCACTTGATGCCATCCCTCAGACTGACGATATTCTATTCCATTGCTTGTAGCCTGACTCAATTAGGATTATTTGTTTGCCCTTGTTAGATTTCAAAGCCTTTGCCAAACAAACCCCAACCCGCTCGCGCAGAGCTATACGATTTCATTAGGTGCATAACATACGCTACGAAATGCCCTGAGAACGAGACGCGTTTACAAATTCAGAAAAGTACTTTCGGAACGCTTTGTTGTCCAAACCCCGCAACTTTGCGGTGAATTCCAATGCCATGTCTGGCGGCCAATTTTGGGATGGTAAAAACACGCCTACGAAGAAGTCATGCGCTTCCGTGCCTCTAGTTCTGCAGACTACCTGCAAAAAATTAGCTATCTCTAGCAGCACCTTTTGTGGGCTTAGTCAGAACCCGGGCCCTGCGAAGGTCTGTTTGGCTCACCGTGAGCATCTGTCCGTCTTTTGGATTGAATTGAGGTGAGGACAAGACTGCGAAGGCCGCGGGAACCAAACGTTCGTAGACGAAACTCTCAAATCCAGGCAAGATCTGTGGTCCGGGTGCGTTCCCGGCAGTCGATGAGGGTTGTGGGCTACACCAAACTTGCACGCAGCGTCCAAAGAAAGAGAATGCAGACTTTTGGCTGTTCGAGTCAGAGATGTCCTGCGCGAATTGATAGACGTTCTCGAGGATGGACTTCAGTGCATTTTTATTTCCTGTAGAACGCAAGTGAAGCATATCGGCACGTGATGATAAAGAGATTCTTACTTTCGGAGATGAATACGTCATGGAGATCAGACGATATTACATGGGTAAGGAGCGTAAGGTATGAACGCTTCGTATCAACATGGGCCAGACTGTCATCAGTGCCATCAACTGGCTGGGAGAGGAGCTGGAAAATGTGAGCATTGAGCGGTCCCAGAAGCTCGTCCAGAACATCAAACATGTCCTTCTGCGTCGCGAACAGTTCAGAAATCGGACGTACATATGGGAATGCAGACTTACTTGAAGCTGATGGATCAGCAGCCCGATGAAATTCATGAAGTCAACAAGTTCCGATGGCTCAAAATGTACAAGAAGATTAGCCATCAATGGTGGGATGAGGTGTGTTGCATTGGACCCAGTAGTTGCCATTATTCGAGCAAACGCGTGTCGGGTCTAGGAAGAGTCAGCCAAGGGAGTCTTTGAGGACCTGGGAACGTGCCTACCGCATCTCGCACGCACTTGACAGTGTTCATAGCCTCCAGCGAGAGAAGGATGCCCTGTGCAGCTTGTCGGAATACTTCCAAGGGAGCAAAGGTGTATCCTTCCGGGACAGGAAATGGGTAATCCGGGAAACCCTTCGCGATGTTGCCAAGCGCCATGATGATATGATGAATTCGCAGAACGGGTATCACGTCTTTATCCCTCTTGGCCACCAAAACGTTGGTCGACAAGTCCTCCAACAAAGGGGTGACGATTGACAGAAGTAAACTAGCCTGTTGCTCTGCTGCCTTAGATAACAAGGAAAGGAGAGTGCCGACAGTCTCGAAAATATACAGCTGTGAGTCGAATATTCCGGGATTCTTGATGGTTTCCGTGAGTGGATCATCTTCTATATTTTCGATCTTCGGTACTTCGATCTGAATAACCAGAAGATCCCTAATGTTTTCAAGCAGGCTAATTGCAAGCTCGGGTGAGATGTCGTTCCTGACTTCTCTGATAAATTTATGGAAAAGGTAGAACACTCGTGACCGAACGGATTCGTCTGTACTGTGAAGTCCCCTTTGCAAGAGCTGAGCAATAGACCTAGAACGGACATCGTACCACCCACCGATTACTAACCAAGGCTTCCATTGTAGGCATAATGCAGTCTTTCCGAATTTTGAAGAAGTCACCATATCTAGCTACGGTCTCGAAATATTGCATGACAACTGCGCGGTGCGGATATGCCGAGATCCCAGACTGCACAAGTGCCAACAAAATCTCGCCATGAGGGGTTAGAGGATATTCAGAATAGTCGACATCCCTTTTCTTTTCTTTAGGTATCGCAGGTGCTAAGCAGAACGCTGCACGACCTTTACCGCCACCTAGGGGGACGTGAGCATGCCTACGGCAGGGAACTTACATTACGTACTCTTGCTGATCTCTCCAAAGATATACACGAGATACACAGCCAGCTCTGCGTCGTGCCATTCAACATGCACACCACTACTGTATGCTGAGAGCGTTGCAAACACCCGTGTTCGAACGGCTGTAGTGACAAGATCGGGTTGTATGGTCAAGATAGAATCCATAAATGCCCTCAGGTCCTTTTCTATATATTAGTGACTGTAGAACGATGGCACAACCCCATTACCTTTCGAAGGCCATCAAAAGCTACAACATCGTCTTCATCCGGATCAGCAGGATCCGCATCTTTATCCCATCTCAATTTGCGCAGAATGACGTCCAGTAGCGAGCTGAGGAAAGACCTGGTGGCATCGTCCAGTGGGTCTGAAGACACCTTTCTAGTTCTCTTGCACTGTACCCAAGTCAATTACATATCAGTCGAATGCCAAGAGTGACATACGTTGGAAAGCACAGTCTGCAATAGGGGAAACACAGTGGAGCAAGTATCATCATAGTCGTCGGCCATGAAGCGTAGCATGACAGGTAAAGCTTGGTTGTGCAGCCGCTTAGCTTCCGATACAACTTCAGGCTTTGTAGGGTCCTTGGGAACTTCATGAGACTTGACCGAGCTGAAATGAAATTCAAGGGCACATACATCCATCAATTTTATAATTTCTAAACCCAGTCCATTCAGGAGCTTCCCAAGAGCCTCGCGATACGACTCTTCTCCCTCATCTTCATCTAAACCCCGTTGCATTTGTTGTTCGCGTGTCTTTGCTTCCAGTACGTCGATGACCTGCCCTAGAGAGAGCACTTTGATCAACTGCAACTTGTCCTCTGACTCTTTCAGGCCTTTTGAAACAATCCGGAGCAAGGCAGCGCATGTCGCCAGCCGGATAGGCAGTGAGGGGTCAGAAAGCAGAGTGAAAAGCAAGGGAACTGAAGTAGGGGTAACAGTCAAGTTAATGTCAATCCAACCTATCCAGACAATAAACACTCAGATTTCCCCTAATTGTGGCTTTTTATCACGTACCAACGTAAGATCCAAACGTCCGCACACCCCAATCGACGACCTCGACCAAATCGCCCAGGATTCTCGAATCCACGTCACCTGACTTGCGCAGGATGGCCATGCGCTCAGCTCCGTCAGCGACGATGGTTAGAACGGCCTCATTAATTAAGGAGGCATCGCGTTCTCGCACTGCATCTCTTACACGGGCATCCCGTGTATGGCGAACGGGGTTGAACGTCCGTGCAGACTTGATGGTTTGATCTGCAACCTCTCCAGATATCTCAAGGATGAGGTGGAACAGAAACAGAGACACGTGGCGGTTGAATTTTGGCTGGGAGCTCGGTTCGGCCACGCGGAGTAGAGAGAACAGGTTGGTAAAGAACGAGGGCCATTGCTCCACGTAGGTACAGAGAAAAAACAATGTAAGTGTATGCGAAAATTTGTTGCGTAAGACTGGGAGAGAACGAGGTCATAGGAGGAATAGAGGGTAAGGAACCACGCACATGTTGCCGTAGATTCTGCAGGGCCATAAACATATTCGGATTGTATATAAGATATAATGGACTGCTGCACTGTTCGGAATGTTTCCTCGTCCAGAAGTTCAAACCTGCGTTGTATGTCAGGATGACTGGTGCCCATCGTGACATACGCAACGCGCGAAGGAGTGGATGCTTACCGGTTATCGAAAAACTCGTCCAACACGCGCAAGGACGAAAATCTAGCCTGAGGAGGATACTTATGGCCTTGCCCTTGAGAGTCCATCTCCATGAATATTGTCAAAGCTAGACGCCACGTTTCATGTACACTCTGCTGGATACTAGAGAGATATTCGAGAGCTTGCTGATGCAGTACGACCTGTGACGGGTCAACGGCAATGAGTATTGCCTGCACAAAACGGTCGATTTCCTGCTCCATTATAAAAACCTTCCGTGGATGTTTGTTCGGTCGGACACACGACAAGGTAAAAGTTTTACGAGATTTTTGGGCAATCGGATGTTTGGCGGCTTCCCAAAACGCAGGGACAGGGCTGGGTCGTGTTGTCGAAAAATCGTATAGGGTCGATACGGATCACGATGAGCTCGAGGTTTGGTACTCGAGTCAGTTCCCGCTCACGTGCCAAGTCAGGAAACGACAGGGGCTAATCGCAGCTTCGATTACTAATAGCACAAGATTTCGTCGTCGAACATAAAAGAATGAGATTGAGCGGCAAGCCAGAAAATCATGGCATTAATGTGATACACAAGACCCCGCTTCTCCTTCCGAGGGCAAACTTCGTCAAAGTTATCGGGATCCGGGTGGAGTCATATTACTCGCTTTCCAGACGAGGGCACACGGACTTCCCCAGCGGACGAGTATGTGGGTGAGGATACATGCGGAATGGTCGCGAAAGCGATCGATTCCGAGGTCCATGTGCTGAACATGAGTCGGACCCCCAAACATGATGGAAGAACAGCTCTCTGTGGCACTTACTGGTACGTCATTGGATAACTCGAAGACAAGCGGATGGTCGGAACTCCACAAAGTACTGGCTATCAGCAAACCCTGATAACAAGTGATTCTGGCCGGCATGGCGCAGGTGCGGAAAGACAGTCCATGTGGTCAAGGATGATGGATGGTAGCGCATGAAAAGCTATGTAAACAGTCGCGTATTGTGGAGTATGGAGTGATGTTGTAATAACAAAATACCTGCAGAAGAATTTGTATTTCACTCATGAGTGCAATGTTTGGTAGGTGGAACGGCTAGATTCCCAATCTTGAGAGTCGAGAATGGCAGTGGCTTTTAAAACAAGATTGACGCACAAAATCTGGCCTTCATATTTCGATAACGAAGGTAGGGGATCCATAACCATTATGTCGCTATTTATTTTCATCTCCGCTATTCGACCCTTGAGAAAGAGTTCATTCGACGTGGCTTCAAATGTCAAAAAGTGGCAAGTTGAAGTGATGTCCTGTAGAAAAACATTGTGCACACGAATGGATCTGGGGGGCGTCAGCTACTAATGTTACGATCAATCAGACACTTACTCGGCAGTCCCGCGTGAAAAGGTAATGCCAATCGTGATTTGCTCCAATTCAGGCTGATGGTATGCAAAAATCGGACCCGACTAACAGCAGTTACTTGAACATCGAGCGATAATCGTCTAAATCTCCTATGGACCAGATCGTAATGTGTGTCCTTGCAGTCTGTTCACATTGGAGGGCGTCTACTTGGGAGAAGATGCATGCCGTCGACAAAGGAAAATTTTCGCATGTATCTCAAGGCGAGGGTTCCTTCATCTGCTGTCCAGCTTCAAGGGTTTAACAGTGGCCCCAATCAGAGGGGAGACTGCGCCACAAGTAATCCAACGACCCAAGTGCATGCATGACACCACAGATCTACGTGTCCATGATGTGCTCAGCAGGTCAGTGTATCAAAGAGCTCTCGAATCACCTGCATTAAAGCAAGCACGTCCTCGATCAGCGAGTGCAAGAATACGAGGCTGAGGACGTGATGAGGGCGTCCTGGGGCAACGCTGGTGCCATGGCGAAGCCCCACTTGTCCCGAGGTAAGTACTCGGTGAGAGGGCGAACTAGCCTAGTTCGGCGGTGCGGCTGTGGACCAGTGTGAAGGGCGGTCAAACAGAGCCAAAGACAGTGCCTACATAAAGCCGCAAGCCCTCACAACCCCTTTCGCTACACCGTCCACCAGCCCCATCACCAATGTCCGTTTCTACTGATAATTCTGCACTTCCAGAGCCTGACAGCCACTCCGACTCCGACTGGCTCGACATCGCCAGCACAGACAGGGAGTCAGATGACAATGATTCCAGCTATTCTTCGAGAGAGACAGACCATGAGGATCGCTCTCGCTCTAGGTCAAGGCTCTCCTCTTTGAGCTATGGAAGCGCTCACGACCGGGACGTCGATGCTTGGGAAGGCTTAATTGACGACAGCGCCGACGAGGGCATGCCCGATGACGTCCTTGCGCACAATCCCCACGTGCCCTCCGTTTCCCACCATCCTGCTACATATGACTCGGATCCCACCCAGGAGATCTCTCCCGAGGAGCTACGCGTCAAGGAGGGTCTTGATCAAAGTATGATCAGCACCCTCAGCTCGTCGCGTTCCAGTTCCCTCCATGCTTCTACCGTCCATACTTCGTCCCGTGATCTTCGCTTATCCTTTCCGGATCCCATCACTAGTTCATGTAGAGAGCTCCTTAGCACATCTTACGAAGAGATCCAACGCAACTCTGACATCCTTTTCTCTCCCACCGATCTGGATGGTGCTTCAGACACGCACCAAGTCGATGATGAAGAGATACTCTCCGCTTCACAGATGGCCTCATGCCAGCCACAAGCAACAACGGTCCCTCCTTCACCTAGGCCCGAACTCAATGTTTTTCTCTATGGGTTCTCAACCGTTTTCAAGTGGTCTATAATCAATAAGCTCTTGCAGAAAGTCGTACATGGCGCTGGTCTCACTATTACTCCTGACCTCAACAATTTACAAGGGCCTATACGCCGGCTGACCGTTTCTGGTTCCTTTGAACATGACCGCTCATTTCCCCGTGTTATTACTGTCCTCGACAGGACCCTTCAGCCGTATGACACAGCGGATGACGTAGGTCTTGGGTACCTTTCAACAGTGAACTGACTGCAATTGTGCGCAGCCGCCTTTAATAGACGTTTCAGGCGTTCGTCCTCTCGCGGTTGTCTTCTTGCCATGTCGTCCACTGCGTCTCCCCGAACATGTGCTACATTTACCAGTGCTAGTTTTACCGTCATATTCTAGCGGGCTTCCCGATCTCAGCAATGCCCAGACAGGCTCTCTTCAGGGTACCTCGGACATGCTTAACATTCCTCATCATCGAATACTCCGAATCACAGCGCGAGAGGACCCTCCGGTAGTCGACAAGGATTCCATTGACATGATAGACTCGACACGCGCTTATCGAGTCTTTTCTCGCTTGTGGTCTGGCGACAATAACATGTCCAAGGGTTTAATGGCCAGTACACATGTTCTGACGATGTAGGGTTCTTAATCATTTAGCTCTTCGTGGTTGACTAACGAGAATCCGCAGCATCGCGATACTTTCTCTAGTCCTTGGAATTGTTGTCCGGGCTGCCGTTACGAGCTCCCTTCAGCAATTTTATCCCCCCTCCCTTGAGGCGCTGAAATCTAACTACACCTCCTACCCTGTCTGGCAAATGCTTCGATCGGCACCCTACCGAGAACGTCTTCCCTCTTCTACAATATTAGATAGTTCGATCTTGGCCGTACCTTCTCCGTTCAGAGAATCTTCAGCGTCGGTCTTTAGTGCGGAATCGACATCAATGACGCTTTCGCATGCCAATCCCACGAACTTCCGGCGCGTGATACCGCCAACGCTGTCGGAACGTTCGAAGTCCTCTCAAGACCTTATGTTACAACCTCCTCGCTCTGTCCTTGCCCCAGACAACCAACCGAAGGCGCTTTCCGTGATACCAGAGAAGACTGTCACTACTTCTTATCCTCCTGCTCCGGCCACTACGGGCCATGCGGTTTCTACTCCGGTGCACACCTCCATTTCTGGTCTCGTCAAGGAATGTGCCTTGGTTGTCCTTGCGGTCATAAATCAGGACATGCAGGGTCTCTTTGACGCCCTCGATGTCCTCGTTCAAGCGATACCCAGACAGACTCAGGTAGTCGTCACTCAGGCGACGGAGTTCGTCAAGCAGTCGGGGATACACTGGGAGAAGCAGGTGGAGTCGCTTGAGATGATCAAGGAGGCATTATATACGGGTCACGATCGCGCTCGAAAACGAGCAAAGGAGATTAAGGAAAGAGGTACGAAATGGTTCTATGACGCGTCGGAAACGATTGGTACCAGCGCGCAATCCTCCAAAGGGCTGGCTAGGCAAGTGGCAGAGGGTCTCGCGCATCGGGCCCAGCGTGCTAGGGGAAAGGCGAAGGAAATGGCAGTGGGAATTCAAGATTATTTGAACGAATACGACAGACTCGAGGTACTTGGAACAGGTGCATGGGGTGGGCACACGAAGCATTGGGAGGAACTGGTGAGAAGTGTTGGAAAGTCAGGGAAGATGGGCAAGTCGTGCAAGTCATCGAAGCGAAAATTCAAGTCGGCGATTTTGTGTTGATGTGTGGATGGGTATAGTTCGCGGGTGTACCTCTGTAACATGACTGAATAGGAGTCATTTTTTCTGTCGTATAAGCTCTACGATTTATGACATTTTGGACAACTTATACCACCTACATTGTATCAAGTTACGTCGTGCTTCAAGTCAGCGCTCAACCGACTAACGTCGAAATTTGGTATGGATTCAGGACCACAATGACCCATCCCTCACAAAGTGTACCAACACCGCATTCTCGACACTCGTTTCCCATAGTTCGTTTTTTGCTCGCTCGATTTCCGCAACAAGCTGTCTCCGGTGCTCTCGTGCACGCTCAAGAATCGCCTGCTTGTCAAGTGCGCCTTTGGAAGCGGAGACTGCGATGGAAGGGCTCGGTGGAGACAGCGGCGAAGACGCAACGCTAACATCAACCCGGCCCTTTCCTTTCTGAGCCGCGGTGATGCGAGGAGGCTCGGAGGGTTCTTGCGGAGAAGAGGACAAGGCACGAACTTGTCCTCGATTCGCAGGTCGTGAGTGATGTTCCTTGTCGGCAGGTTGAGAAGTAGGAACGTCTAAGAGAAAGATTTGTAAGTGCAGCCTCGCGTGACGATGGGATGCAGATGCATACCGCAAAGGGAATCTTGACGGGCTGCCGTACTTGCTGGCGCTAGATCAGCGAATGCTTCAGAAAGTGGTGCAAATGGCTCTGTGAGGGAGCTCAACGAAGTGCGCAGAGAGTGAATGAGCACAGGTAGCCTTGACGAACGATCCAGCACCTGCGCAATATCGCCCGGCGCAAGCGTGGCTGTTGGTGAAATTGGCGACTGCGATTGAGGTGTTGATTCAACCTGCTGAGACATGGCCAACAAGGCGGGATCGATTGCTTCATCTCGTATCGCACGTGGGGCTGTCAAAATATCGCGCTGCATTGGAACAGGTATGTTTGATGCGGGGCTAGGGGTTGAAGGGTCCAAGGGTATTGACGAGCGAGCAACCCAGTCCAACTCTGGAGTCGGTGCATTGGTTTCGGGTGGCACGAGCTCCTGGAGTTGGGACAACCATTCTTCGAATGCTGAGTAATCACAAGGGACCACCGAGCCGCCAGCCTCGATCGCACCTTCTAATTCTATAAACATTATATCTTTGGAACTAGGAGCCGGTGTAACGGGTGCTTCCAATGGGTCTGCAAGATGACCCGGCGCGTCCATTTGCGTCATGTCGCTTGGCGTCCCGGTCGCGGCACCCTCTGGGCTCGGTAGGTTGTAGAGTGAAGATTCGCGAGTGATTGCTTGAGTCGAGCTGATTTGTCCATTCTGTGTCTCCACAGACGCACTCCTGGACGACTGAGAATTTTGAGCACTAACTCGTCCTTCGGAAGCTTTTCCTCTACTCTTCGCAGTTTTGATGGCAGCCCTTTTAGTGGCATTTTGTACCAGTTCTAGCAATTGGGTTACGAGTTGTTTCGCCCTGTCTTGCGCCCAAGTATCATGATACGCCTCAGGACCTTCACCAGCCGCGAACGGGAAAGGGACATCCCAATCAGCGGCGCCGGCAGGCACGTGTTTGAGCTTTCGACGTTTTGGGGGTGAAAGGGCGGGAGCTGTCGAGCCACCTGGTGTAGATAGGGGATCTACAGGGGGAGATGGTTGCCGATTAAAAACACCATGACCGTATGGCCGCGCAAATGACCAAAGTGCAGGATTTGCAGAGGGAATGTGTGGTTCACCACCGAGAAGCTTGATCAAAGACTCGAGCACAGGTAAAATATTCTTTTCTTTTGTGAGAGATGTTACGATATTCGAGCGTAATAACTCTGGATTGAGCTGATCCAGACACTGTGGCATTTGGGGGCGACTATGAGAGTGTTTCCCAATGTGTGGAGTGTCCAGGTCATCATCAAGTACGATGGGATGGGCCAGTGTCGAACCTCGAATAGGCGACTGTGAACGAGGTTGTTGGACGGAAGCGGGGAGGATACCGTGTGTGTATAATTGCGCAGGCTTAACAGAACCCACCAGACCTGCAAGGCCAAGTAACGAGGACTGCGAGCGAAGGAGATTCGGTGGAGTGGGATCATTTGGACCCGGTAACGTGATTGGTGGTGCAGATGGAGCTGGCGTTGCAGACTTTGCTTTCGGGGTTCTTCGCTTCCTGGTGGAGGCGGAAGTAGAAGGTACATTGCTAGCTGCAGAGGATGCCCTGGAAGAGGCTGAGCGGGTGGAAGACCGGGATGCCACTACTGGTGTGTGAACCGAGGTAAATTTCCCAGCGATGCTCGGTGGCGTAACACTCGGCGAATCATGACTTGGGATAGGATGGGAAAGTGACAATCCCGAAGCTGGGAGATTGGCTGGTAGTTCAGCACATGACATATGGGAACCAGGAAGTGCAATGGTCCCCACATTTTTTCTGCCCACTCCCTCACTTGGGACGGCGACTATGGGGCCTATACCTCCTCCTGCGATGAAGGTCTCCTGTGATGGTGACCTACCTCTGGCTGGGGATGGAGGGGGCGAGCCGAAGAGGGAATCCTGGTCCTCATCCGTGTGAAGAGAGGATTGGTTCATCCGCTGAAACGTGAGCCGAGAGATCGTGTCGAGGAGTGATTGGGGCCTCGATAGGCCAGCGCGGAGTGTGAAGATTATCGGGGAGGATATTGGTTGCGACCAGAAAATTAACGTGTCCCCTGGCAGAAAAAATGGAAAAGGGCAAATCGGGTGACAATATCGAGCTCACCAGCAGGACTGGATGTCACCACGCACTTGAAGGTGCAGTCCGAGTGAACACAGCAAGATTCAGTCACGTGATCTAATTAGCGCAAGTAGAATTACTAGCGTCTGATTTCAGTACTCGTCCTTGTGCTTCCGCCAAACCCACGGTCAATTTTATACCTCCTTCCCCCCGACGTACTGGCTCCATCTGTATTCAGGTGGTCTAGATTCCTGACGCCGTCAGTTGCTGTAAGTGGTTCCTGTGGGTACTAGTACTTAACAGATGTTCGAGGCCATTGCCGTTAACTTGAACGAACCCGGTCTCGTAGACACTACCATCGCAACGCACAGCAAGTGTGTCCAGATCTTCCGCATTTTCTCCGTGGGTGGATGCTGACCCCGGCTTTATATAATGTCCTGACATTTAGCTAACCACGTGCCTCTGTCGTCGTCGTCAAAGACTAGTCATGTGAGTGCGTTCGAGACTAAGCGTCGTTTAGGACGAGCAACATTTGCGCTGCGCAGTCGCATTGAAGGTCTAGACTGGCGGCTTCTCTCGTGCGAAATTCAATGATTCTAGTCACCCCTCCTTTTCGATATGTCAGATGTCCTAGGAGGTAGCATATACGCCTCTTTGTGGGCCACCTTGCTATACCCAAATTTCAGCGCCGCTCAAGGTTTCTCTGGCCAGATTAATATTCGATCCGCCTCTTACCTATATATTCCTGCGTGCGGTTGAGAGAGAATCGTTCATGAACACCATTACTTTCCCAATGCCATTTCGCGACTTGGTCCGTTCGCTCCAAATCAACTCAGGAGATCAGCCCCTCCTTCCCATCTCCATCGAGCTCGCAAGAGAGCTGAAGGACCTGCGGGAATTTTCATTAAACTCGGTATGTACTTTGTGTTCATCGGTGCCACCAGGGACTGAGATGTGTAATGATCGAACAGCTCATAACCTTTCTCTCGTTGGACATTTTCCTAAGTGCATCTGCGTAGTGCTAATAACTCTACGGTCACAGCGTCCATGCTATTTCAGCGTCTGATGCGCTGGCGCTTCTTGTCTATACTATCAACCTTCATATCGCTATCAACACCAATTTTATTCAAGTAAGCTCTTTCTTCCAGCCCGTTTTCCTTGCCTCTGTGTCACCCACGATCTGATTTTACCCCAAGAATAACCCCACTCTCTCTAGAATTCTCCATGCCGTCCCCCTCTTCGGTATATTCTGCATGGCTGTCTTCGAGCTTGTGATTGTTGTGCAGTCGCCCGCGATAGCAGCCGTTATCTTTTTAGCGTGCGCGTTACCGCCATTCATAGTTATCATCCATCTTGCGAGATGGTACACCAACACGATCTTGGTACCATTTCCTGTGCAGACGCGGGGTATTGAAACTTCTGTGCCAGGTCCCGCTGGTACGACGGTGGTATTGGGGTGAAGGTGTGTCAGTGTGGCGGCGGCTGGTCAAGGGGTGCATCACGTTCAATCGTGGTTGAAAATACCCCTCATTGTATACTTGCTATACATACATTTCTTAAAAGCGGATAGTAATCTATGATTATAAGCCCACGGAAAGCCATCAATGCATAGGCAGCTTTATGACGCATAAATTACTTGGTACCCGTATCCTCCCACTGCTATCCCTCTCGTGAAAGGCAGCCTCGTTAGGCCTCGGTATCACATGTTGTCCCATTCGTCCCAAATCCCTTCTACGGCTTTAAACGATCCTGTAGTAGGGGTTTTCGGCGTAATTTCCGTAGTTTCTACAAGCTCAACGATCCGATCACTAAGTCCATCTTCATCATCCTTGTGGCCCCGCATCCCGACAAGCAAAGGCTTGTGCGTGAGTGGGGCATGGATAAGGAGGCGTATATCGACGGCCTCAATCACTTGCTTGAGCAAACATGTCTGCGTATCCCTGACTTCAACAAACTCCGATGAGAACAGGAGAATGTTAGGGGGACGATATACGAAAGAAGTGGCTTTGATCTCCCAGCGGACGAACGCGGAGTCACGCGTAGGCTGACCGTGTTTAGTGATATAGCAACCCATCGCTATCAAGCGAGCTCAAGTTAGGCTTAGCAGACTCACAACAGCGGAGTCACTCACTATCATAGATGACCATGAGTTCTGTGACATCATGTCTGACCAGTCCAAGAACCTTGGCAGCTTCGCATCGAGCTTTGAGATCTGCTGTGGCAGAACTATGGGAAGCATTACCAAAGTCCGGGACAAGGGTAACAGTATGTGTAGAGGAACTGGAGAAATATGGTTGGCGAGCTATATCAGAGAAAACTCTGTACTTCGTACCTGGTTGGGTTCGCGATAATGATGCCTCGTTCCGTACAAATTGCGATAGTTTTGGCCAAAGGCGTAACAGCGGACACATCCCTGGGAACGTACAAGGGCTTGATTAAGATTGCAAGGCCACTCATCGTCAGTGATTCATACGCCAATAAAGACAACACCCATACTTCACCGTGAGGCCGGAAAGAAAGAAAGCTTGTCTGCATAGCCCGTGGTGGCGCCATGTGCATTTCAGAAGGGTGACAAGCCTCTATCGCATGCACAGTAACCTGTAAGAAGTTCTTGATGGCATAAACAACTGGAAAAAATATTCTCGAGACAGATACAAGGTGTGAGTGAATGGGCATTACCGATGGTCCGGTCTCCCATCTGTCCAGCCTGGCAGCAAAGAACGTTGCCAGGTTGACCCGCAATCGTTTCAAGAGAAGCGTCGAGACTGCTTGGTGGTGACTGGTACTGAGAAACTCGTGCAAGTACTTCAAGGGAATAAGATATAAGATAATTATCATGGTGAATAATTATCTTGTTGAAGTCCTGAAGCACAATGATGCTTTTGACGTTCTCGTAAGACAGTATTTTTCGGTAGTCTGACGACGGTTGTAAGTAGCTCGTAACCTTGAAACGGGATGTGCTTACTTTCGCCTTTGCGACCCACGAAGATGCCTGTTGAGCAGCCCACTACCATGAAGATTTTCCCGCCATTAGCAACTGAGAACCATCAAGAATTCGTTATCCCTTCAGTCGAATCGGACACACCAAAAGATGCTGCCTGGAGAACTCGACCGGATGGTGGCCTCTTCGACGCCGTATGTCGGGCCAATCTATGCCTCAGAACCCGGAAGGCGCCGTCCTCAACGACTTCAGGCACGAACCACTATCAACTGTGCTCTGAGCGGGAATTTTGTGCCAGAAACTGTTGCATTACCTGATTCGCTTCACCCCTGACATCGTAGACTCCTTTTGCATCCACCAGAGCATCATGCCAGTGTTTTCTGACGGCCTCGGACGGAGCATATAGCGTATATCGCCGAGTGATCTTCTCAACGGCATGGTAAACTGTGAACGGATAGATCGAACGATAAGCTCCTCGCAAGCTGTCTAGAATACCACCTTCTTCGACACGCTCTTTCCTGGTCTCGGGAGGATCGTCAAAGCTACCGAGCCTGAGGTATTCCAGTGGAATAGGCTATATATGTCATCTAGACATGGGCTTTTTGAGACCACAAAGTATGCGTACCCGAGGCACAACCAAACGTTTCAGCACACCACCGCGTTTTTCTTCCTTCGTTATCAGCACTGCAATACTATTAGCAAAAAAGAACAAGTTTACCCAGGGAATCACCGACAAAAGTTGTCCAGCAGTGCTACATAGAGATCAAACCAAGGATTCCAATCCATTTCGGATTTGGACCTGCGAACCAATGCTCCGGCATAAATAAGGGAGCGGGTATCGCTGTACCAGTCCAGTTCCTGAAACAGGATATTAGCACAGGGGGCGAGAAAAACACACACATATATATATATTACAATAATTTCTCCTTTGTTGAATACCAGGCTTTCACAAAGATCCCAGAACTTTACTTTATTTCCCGCAGCCTCGATTCCGGGTTGAGTACTCTTCAAGAAATCGTTCAGGATGGATAAGATTACAGGAAGGTCTTCAGAGTCCGGATGATTGGTGTCAGTGAGTTTATGAAGATGCTCAAGAATGAGATTGAGGCGTGGAAGACGAGTAACGGGTCGTGAGAGGAATGTGATCAAGTCACGCTTTCTGACTCGTGAGTCCTGTGAACATCGTTGCATAAATTCCTGATAGTGCTTGTTATACTTAAGTTCGGTTCGGTGGCGTTGCTCTGCGAGTGGGTAATGTTTAATATAAGATTCATAATCACCCTGGAATTGAAAGGCGGCTGATGAAGGGTTGAGCCAGATTTCAAGACTTGCGCAAGGGAGTGTACCCACATTCAAGGATAATATCAGCAACGCTTTGAACGAGAGGGTGCTGTTCCTGTTGCCTTTCAAATAACGCCGCTAACATGTGCTCGTGACGTATACGAATTTGATCGAGATTCCAAAAGACGATGGACATGAAGTTCTGTTGTCTGTTTGTATCGCCTACTATTGGTGGCGAAACCAGAGTAAGAGGTTCAACAAAGACCTTTGTCATAGTTAAGTCCGAGGAAAAGAAAGATAGTTGTCACACTACCTCCTTGATGAGCTTGAGGTCGGCGACATAATCACGTTCCGACTTGAATACCTCGAAGAGCACAGATTGACGTTCGACTTCGCGTTTTCCAAGAGCTTCACGCGCTTCAGGGGGGACGAGATGATACCACTCTTCATCTTTCTCTGCGAGTTCACCATTCTGGAACCGTCGAAGGCCTTCTTCTGACTGTAGGCTATAAGAGTCTCAGTCACTACCAGCAAGACCAAGCCAAGCCACGCACGTCATACTAGACAAATCTCGAGTCAAAAGGCCGAGCTTGAAGTCCATCTACAAATTACGGAGTTCGTTATACTCCTGTAAAGGAAATCCCCACCTCATCTGCGGGAAAGTTGACCGGAGGGGAAAAGGGCGAGGTCAGGCCACTCCTGTCGCTGTATTCTCCTTCAAACGAGTATCCGCTCTCGGACTGGCTTGATCCGCGATAATAGTCATAAGCCGTCTGCCTCTGAGAGGCAGATCTGTGAATTTGTGCCTCGGAGACTTGACTGGGTGGCACGGGCTCTACGGCGCTGCGAGTGCGAGCGCGTGTGTAGGGCGGTGCGCCGATGCGGTTTGTCGGCTGTCTTGCCGTTGGCGTCGTGGTGTTCCATGGATCTAGAAGACCATTTGACGCGGAATCGGGATCGGGGACATATGACCTATTGGCCTCACCACTTGGTTGTGGTCGATGGGCATCGTGTGGAATAGCGATGTGGGGGTGAGGTCGATGGTTATGCATAGTTTGTATGTCCTGGTAAGCGAGATACGATTAAGTCAGAGGTGCTTGCTCTTATCATATTCCATAAGTCACCTGGATTTGCACATGTTTGCTATCCCCCTGCCCAATTACATGGCTGGACTACTGCGTGTACGCGGATAGCTCAACCTTCTTGAGCAGCCCCTTGAGCGTGTTACTGCTCCGATTACAGTTCCTCTCCAACCATCTCTCCATCTCGACCCGGACACTTCCCAGCTCCTCGCAGATTGGCAGGCTCCTGTCTTCCCGAACTCTGCAAGGATTGAGCAGCATATCAAACAGCTTTGTCAGTATGTCCGTCTGCCAGTACCGTTTAAACGGCGTAGCAATCTTGTAAATAGGCTTCGAATCGGTGGAGCCAGGTGCATGTATCACCGACGATGCCTCGATGTACATTCCGAATAACATGCAGTACACGATGCCCGCAAGACCAAAGTAGTCCGTCTGATATGTCCAGGGCCGTCCCTCGCGGATTTCGAAGCAATCCCGGGCGTCCGTAGGCCAGTCAGCAATGAATTGTTGACTGTGGCGGGCTGGGAAGAGCGACGTATCGATCGTCCGTCCAAAGTCGATGACTTTGATGCCCCGGTATTCCCAGCCCCCTTCCCCGTTGGGCTGGTAAATGCTGGACAATGACGAGGCCCCTCTTGGCAGTTCCTCGAGGCGGAGCAGACAGTTATCAATTTTAAGGTCTCCATGGATAAAGCCCGCAGCGTGCATACCCTCCAGAAAACGCAAAAGTTCGATAGTGAAGAAGAAGACCAAAAGCTCATCCAGGCAAGCCCCTTGTTGCGATATGCCTGCTATCCCGGCGCGATTCACCGCATCCAAAAGGGAACCGTGCGGGCAGAGCTCCAGCAGGAGATATGACTCGTCGCGGAAAGCGTAGAGTGCGTGAGGTGTGATTATTGAGCGCGTCAGAAAAGCAGGGAGTGTCCGATGAATTCGTCGAAGGACATGGAATTCCCAAAGGTTGCGGGGCTTCACGACCTTCAGCGCTACCATGGAATTGTCGCCATTGTCATCGTCGTCGTCTTCCTCATCAATATCGAGGTCCTCGTCGTCGCCTTCAGTACCAGACTTCTTGACCTCTCGTGCGGAAAACACGGTACCGAAACCCCCTTCTCCAAGTTTTCCTGATACCTTTAGTGACCTCCCCTCAAGGTTGACCAACATCTCGTCATCATCCGTCGGCCCGCCCTTCCCGTTCTTTCTTGCCACCCGTGCCACAAATCGCTGCAATCCATCCAACATTCCGCTATCTTTGCCTCTAAGATCACGGAAGTCCCCATCCGCAGGAAGAAGCGAAAGAAAAGTTGAAACAATCTGCGGATCGGAAGGAACACAAGGATTAGGTGGTCTGAATGCAGACACGACAACCATAGAATCCGCAAGGCTGAGTGTCCCCGTACGTTCCTCGATAAGCTCAGGATCGCCTGTTTGAACACTGTCCCGCATGTCGTCCTGGTCGTTGTCTTCCTCCTGTTCGCGTACCTCCCTGGCTAGCTTCTCCGCCATTTCGAGAGCGTAGCGACCACTTTCCTGTCCTCCCCGTTCCCTCCACTCTCCTTCCTCGCTTAGAACATCTCCAACCTGCGTGGTGCTTGTTGGCGTCGGGAACCCTCTTGTACTAAATTCGAACGTCCGTTCAGTGATCGGAGTCATGACGTTGATTTGGCCAAATCTCCCACCTAGCGGTGGGTGATAGTTTTCTTCGGCCTCATCTGCAAAACCCTCCTCCCGAAATGCGTCCTCATCCCCGTACATCTGTTCTCCCTGTGCGTTGTCATGGTAATCGTCGTCGTCGTCAAACTGGCTATCGCTCGACGACACGACCGCGGCCTCCATCTCCACTTCTGCCTCACCCCCTTCATAGGCGTACCCATCTTCACTCTCGGAACAGCCACTGCGACTGCTACTGCTAATGACATGTCCATCTTCTGCATCAGGATCCCCGGCGGCGTCGCGTAGGTCAGTCTCGCTCGACTCATCCGTGGAAATCTCTTCGACTATCGGGGGAATCGGCATCATAGATGGTTGCAGCACATTTGATTTCCTCGCCGAAGCTGGCGTCATGACTGGCTGCGCATTATCAATGAAGGGTCTGAATGTACCAGTTCCCGTTCTAGCACCAACACCAAGGGCGGCGGACGGAGGCTTCGGTGTGAACACGCTTCCACCGCTAGAGCCCAAAATTACGTTTTCGCCCTGATTTTGACCCGGTGGACGAGAAAATACCTTGAAAGGTGTTTTCGAGTCAACGAACGGAACGAAGGTTTGAGATGGTGGCTGCGGCTGTTTTTGGCTTCCATCTTTTACGTTGGGGCTAATCTGCGTCTGTGAAGGTCGAACGAAGGACTCCTGGGAAACAGGCGTAAAGAGCTTTGAGAAGACGTTTAAGCCTTGTGGCTCTTCCGAGATAGGCTTGAGTGCAGAAGGTTTCGATCCCTTGGAAGGCAGTGGTTTTGTAGTGCAGGAGTTCGCAGAGACATCTTTGCCTACACCTGAATCTTTGAGGGAGAGCGCCCGACGGCCTGTCTCAGGGGTAGGTACAACGGAAGCTAGTTTGGGTTCGTCGACAAATGGTTTAAACTATTGTTGCATAGAGAGCACAAACATGTATGAGTAGCGTCTAGAACCTAACCGGAAATGCAAGGGAGCATACCTTGAGTGAGGGAGCGGGATTCTCCTTACGTGGTACGCTTGGATCAACAAACGGCTTGAAACCTATTGAAAACAACCCTAAAAAGCCGCATTCGGCGAAGTTATCCATTTTGGCGACTTACCTGGACCCGGAAGCTTTGCGTTTTCGCTCTGTGGCGAGTTGCGAGAGGTTTCCGACTTGGATTCGGGAACAACAACTCGACGTCCAACCACGGGCTCGATCTTCCGCACGGGGGCATGCTTACTACCTGGCATGGCACGTTTGACTGTTTTATCCGGAGAGTTATACATGCCAAAGACATCTGCCAAGGCCTCTTTCGTGTTAATTGTGACAGTGGGTTCACTAACATTGGGAACGTTGAGACTCTTTTGCTTGCCTCCCGCACCAGTAGCGCCCATGTTCTGTGTGCTTCTTGAGCCATCGTCGTTGAAATTCACCTTCACAGCACCAGACGAGGAATCACGCAGCTCCGAAACAGGCGGCGGGCCCCACTTTTTGCCTAGAAGGCCCATTGAGTGTGCACGTACTTCTTGTGCCGAATATTCAACGCCAGAAGGTGTAAACAGCAGGGAGAGGTTGAAACGAAGTCTCTCCGGCCGTCTCCCAGGCGCCGGAGGAGCAAGCATAGGCGCATAGCGACCGTGAGCAGGGCTGGGATTATTTCCAGAGCTAGAGGGTGTAGCAGATGTTGCTTTCAAAGTCGAGGAAGAAGTCGAAGGCACTGGGTCGTGGTTCTTGAACGGATTCCGTCGGAGACTGTCTACTTCAGAGTTTCCACTCGGTCGAAAAGACGTTGACTGATGCTTTGAGGGAGGCCGTGACTGGAAGTCCCGGTATCTCTTCTTGAGTCGTTCGATGGGCCGTGCGTTGCGAGCTATGCCAGTTCGAAATACCTTGTCGGCGTCGGTATGTCTGAGTCCCACAGTTAGTTTTCTGCGACAATTGATCATGTTTTGAAGCGCACCGTCCCTCCCGTTCAAGTGCCAGAGCATATTCCTCCCACAATAATCCATAAACACACCCGATCTCCTTCTTCAGTAAATACGCGTATACGAGGGCGGGTTTCTCGACCATTTTTGCATAAGTGCACCAAAGCTTTAGATATCTCAGATCACCGCTATACCGTGCGTCATCCTTGAATTTTCTGGTAGCCTCCTCGAGCAGCTCGATGAGCCCTGAGCCGGGATCATTCTCGGGGAACGTGCGCGATGTCCATTTGATGAAATCGTCATACGCGGCAAGGGGATCCTCATCTTCCTCAAGAGCTTCTGCGATGCTTGTGCGATACTCGGCGCGTTCCTGTTCAAGTTGAGATGTACGCAGAGCGGGCATTCTGAGATGTTGTCAGTTGCAGCTCAAGTTGGTCTTTCTTTACGAATCACGCGACGCGTCCGGTCACGTGCCCGGTGTAGTTCTATATACAGCTGAACGTCATAATCATGAACCGACTCGTAAAAACCTCTCAACAATTTCGGAGATGCGGCTGTCAATACCTGACAAGAGTGTGATAGTTTCGTCCTGTCGGTCCAGTGAGATAAGAGTCCAGAAACACATCAATGTAATAATAAGAGCTCGTACCCAGACTCTAGCAGAAAATGCCTTCCCTTCAGGAGTGAATAGGAAATCGCACTCTTCAGTAACCTGACAACATGACAGATACCGACCATGCATTGAGCGATCACTGGCCACAGCGGCATGGATGATTGCTCTGCTACCCTCCTCTGTCGACCGCACAAGGAACAACCTTCCGAAAGTGGACATGGCCCATTTTTTCCCAAGGTTGCGACTAATCTTGGATACACAATAACCTGGGTTGACCGTACACATAATGATAGATGTATCCTCAGAAAGACGCGACGCAAGCTCCCGAATGAATATGACCCCAAGTACTGAAAAGCTCTGACTGTCAACTTTCGTTTGTAAATCGAGTGCTTATACCGCATAATACTCACGTTTTGAAACATAATAACGAGCGACACTAGTTGTGATGACTGCTCTTTATCATGATGCGGTATGCATAGTAGGAGAATCACGAACCCGCCGCCAAATTCTCGCTGGTTGATGGCTTCAAGGATATTACTCCACGACTCGAATTCACTCAACCCGGAAGCATGATAATGTGCAAAACTCGACACCACAACCAAACGTGATGGAGAAGCTGGAGTGGAGGAGTTTATCAAGTATGGCAACAGCAGAATGCTCAGCAACGCCGTGGAAAGATAGTTCACTTGCAGCCTGGTAATGAAGCCGGTGAGCCATCTAAAGGGAAAGACGAGGGAGTTATGAGTACGTCACTTCCCAGCCGTCTTGTGTCTGTGCATAACTGCCAGAAAGCACTCCGGCGTTCGCGACGAGTGTATTCAATGTTCCCCTCCCATCCGCCGCGAACTTATCAACAAATGCGCACACGTTCTGGAAGCTTCCCAAGTCAAGTGGCCAAGCGAATACCTCCGTACTCGGTACTCCCCCTGCAGCTACTCGCTCAAGGGCTTGACGCATCGTTTGCATCACGTCAGTCCTGCGAAACTCGGCATGGTGCGAACGCTTACACTTTTGTGTCTGTTCACACTTGGCCAAGTCCCTGCTTGTCGCAAAAAGTAACTTGGGTCTCAATTTTGCGAGATGCATGCACGCCTCAAAACCGAGCCCGACATTTGACCCAGTCAGCATGAATGTCTTTGAGCTGACATCATCGACTGCTCTAGGCTGGGGGAGGGTACACCATTGCTCGCGAAAATATCGACGTAGGGTGAACACCGCCATGGATGGACGAAGGTCAAAGAACTAAAGGTTGCAAAGCGAAAGCTCTGCGTATGTAAGCAGAGAAGTTCAAGGTCTCCGACTCCCACGGTAGGAATTGGTGGCGCTTGCACTGTGGGAAAGTGGATTTGTCTCTAATCAAGCTCACATGCCCAAAATTCTTTTGAACATATTGGTAAGGTTGTTAGCCCCTTTAACAAATAATAGTTCAATCAGTTTTTCTCAGGCAAATTTTCAAACATCATGCCATTTAATATTAATATGCTTGTTGTATTTTTTTAGTGATAGGATTACATATCATGAATATATAGAGACCTCAAAAACCCTTTCCATGTTGACAGTAAATGCAGTGAATAAAGTGTACTGCCATGCAGCATGGGAATATTGCTTAGCTTTGGTGGTGTTAAATAGTAAATAGTTGGTATTCTACATAACCATAGGCATGGAATGGTGTATGAATGAGGTCTGCACAAAAGCTAAGCAAGGTAGCATACATTTTCTTCTTCCTGCCACCTCTGCTAGCTTACACAGAACATTGCGTGCAGTTTTTCTTTCTTTTTGTCATCACTACACACATTGTCCAGATATTTACCACTAGCATCTAGATCATGACAGACCCCACCAGGAAACGCTGCCCCAACTATTGTTACAATTCTTTTCTTTATTTAGTGACTTCTCTCACACCTGTATTAACACTTATTGTTTCCCTTTTGCATGATCACACTTTATTCCTTCAAATTCCAGTGTATTCTATGGTATGACTTTTATTTGGCCAATGGCCCTTCTCTCTCAAAGTTGTACCACTTTCTATTCTCCTTTCTTGGCCATGGTCCATGCTTGGTTTCCCTCCTTATATAAACCTCACATATTTACTATAAACAGTAGACTAGATCTACTTGGTGTTTCCCTGATATCAGGATCACGCTCTCAAAGTGAGTGCGGCCTAAAGCGATGAATACCAAGCGTGAGAAAACTACACAATACGCTACTAACTACTTATATACTACATGAGGAGTGCGCTTGGG
>JBBPQW010000169.1:0-33827 GCA_038092695.1 Boletus rubropictus | reverse complement strand
TGCAAGATTGATAATTAGATTGAGAGTCGCAACCTACCCTCCCCCCCCCCCTAACCCCGTTCCGTGACTATAGCCTCCGATTGAATTAGATTTGACACATCTGAGGCGGGGCTGTCCGCGATTCGGTACCAACGGCTCTGATTCGGGAGCGTACACGACAGGTAGGATATCAGGCAGGCATTCCGTCACGGCCTTGTCGTGTTCACGCATACAAAACCTTGTCCTTGCGGTGCTTAAAGGCACGCCTCCTCGTAACTTTACTTTCCTCCTTCTGATGGATCAGGTCCCCACTCTCACGCTTTTAAGCCGCGAGAGAGAATCCTTATAAGGGTATAGAATGGCGCTCTCCCGAGCAAAGGGAAAAAAAAAATCAGAATGAGGGTGCGAACTTGAGAGAGCGGCCATGCCCAAAACACGCGCAGGGCATCAAATTGTATGGTAAAATTTTCGTGTCACGGCATGCTCATTTGAATGGAAAGAAAACACGTTTCCTTTTGATTTTGGGCGGCAAATCAGAGAAAGTAGTCTGCTGGCGGTCGTTTGGCTGGAATCGACCGGACGTCCTATGGGAGCGTGGAATCAGCGTAACTCGATCAGCATAAGAATGGCAGAAAGATTGTCCAAAAGTCTAGTTGTGCGACGGGCGGTGGTCAACCCCGCATATCGCCTTTGGGGTGGGGACAAATGTTTACATAAATCTAAACGGAATGTGAGACTTACCGAGGGTGCATGTGAGAAAACCTTATATTCCTGAGCGAGGTGTTCGTCCAGTTCAAGAATCGAAGCAACGTTACCACACCTAGAAATTGTGACGACAGGAAAACATCATGACCGGAAATTGATCCTCAGATGAAAGGCCGACATTCGCATGTCCAGAAGTGCGGACCTGTAGATAGATACTCACCGATAACAATAGTTGGGAGCACTCCACACGGTGACAATAGTTCCGTCAAACATGAGTTTGTATCCTTCCATTGCGAGCTGATGGGCGCGCGCAATGAGATCGATAGCGTTGTTATGAGCGAACGTCTTGGTAATGTCAGCACCGAACAAGAACCCAGCGCCCCGCGGAGATAATCCCCATCCAGTGATGTCTGGCATGTCATGTGCCACATGAGTATGGGCAATGCACAGCAAGAACACCTCACCGTCCGGATCTGACCACAGCAAATCACACATTGGTCCATCATGAGGCACCTCCTGTTTGCGATCAATGGCACGGATCTAGAAACGGAGACCGAACGAAAAAGGTTGTGATTGAGCTGAATCGTCTGCGCGTGTTTCGGAGCCACACGTTGGTTAGGCCTAGTACATACTTGATCGATGGCTTGAAGGTTTGGACTCAGCCCGCCGTGCACGCAAAACACCCGGTCGTCCACTATCGCGCCCAGAGCGAGGTAATCGAACACTTCACAGCACCACCTCCACACGTTCGTGCTCCCATATTTCCTTTGGCACTCGTCGTAAAATCCATACACTTGCGTGATTTGACGGGACTCGTGGTTTCCACGAATGAGCGTGATGCGGTCAGGATATCGAACCTTGAGAGCGAGTAGGAGCAGGAACGTTTCTACACTGTAAAACCCTCTGTCCACGAAGTCGCCTGCGGCAGTCACGAATGAGTTCACTCGGAGGCGCAGCGCACGAGCACTCATGACGGCATTCGAAGACGGGGACGTACCCATGAACAAGTAATTCGTGCCCGGACAAAACCCTCCAACTTTGAACAGCTCCATAAGATCATAAAACTGCCCATGAATATCACCGCAAATCTTTGTCGTTACCCACGGTTCATAATCACAAACATGCGTGTGGGGGAGAGGAGGGAGGGGGGGCAACATGCATGCGAAATGCAAATCCGCTTTGGTGTTCACATCTATGAATTCGATTTGAAGCTGACGACTCACCGTCACAGGAGAGTCCACGGGTTGAACGTTTGCTTCCTCTATGAAGATCTCACGGGCTTTGAAGCATAGTCTCTTCACCTGTTCCTCGGATATTGGTTCACAGCGTGTTAACTGCTCTATTTGCCTGGAGTCGGCCGATATGATGCGTTTTGAATAGGCAGCCGAATTGATCGGGGTACACAAGGATGATGGGGATAATAAGAAGCTGCGTGCATCAAAAGCGTGTAACACACCTGTCGAGGTCGCTGGACATCCCTCGTTGATATGTATACAAGATAGGGCGCTGACTTGAAGTAATAGTGAGGTACGATCCGGGTAGGTGGCACTGCACTGCCTTGCCAGACCAAGGTATGCACGAGGCTGCTACCACTGTACATCAGGCACACGCGAGAGGGACAACAGACGATTTGTATAAACAACAGTGTACAGTATCATGCAGCTTTGTTATGGACTATATTGTATATATTTCTAGTGATAGTGATGTAGGTGGTCCGGACAGTGGAACGCCCTGGACGTGCGACACATGATACAAGGAACTGATCCACAACACGAAAACGAGACAGAGCAAAGGCACTAACAAACACGGCAGAGACAAGGTTCGGGGAGCGATGGGTGGGGAAAGACAAGACGATGTCAAAGTCTTACGATCTTCCTCGCAAAAGGGCGTCGTGTTTCCATGTTG
Organism: Boletus rubropictus; assembly: GCA_038092695.1. Taxonomy (NCBI): domain Eukaryota; kingdom Fungi; phylum Basidiomycota; class Agaricomycetes; order Boletales; family Boletaceae; genus Boletus; species Boletus rubropictus. The sequence continues at coordinate 31,238 of JBBPQW010000169.1, read as the reverse complement.
TTTGGTTGAGGGAAATAGGCGGCGTATGGTACGAGTAACCGTGTATAGGCGAGTGCATGTAGGAACTGGACAGCGGCGTGGCCGGAATACTTGAAACCGGAGAATGCTGTACATGCGAGACATGGATATCACCACGGATCACCCGCTCGTCTTGGATCGGCGCCAAGATAGGTGGCGGGGAATCGTATCTTGGCAAACTTTGTTGGGGCATCATGGAGTGGTTGTAGTTCCCATGAATGATGTGGCTCTGAGAAGACACATAACCGTTAGTAAGCCCTGAGTGATCGGGTACAGGCTCGATGGTATGGTACGTGGTTCCATCGTGCCTGTCATCGTGATAAGCGGTGTAGTTGGGCGTGGGTGGTCCAGAAGCTTGGGAATGGGGAGATACGGAGTGACCAGAGTCCGGCGACGGCGAGCTGACCGCGTGGTAGTGATTCGGATACGACTGCGGGTGTGAGATGTGTGAAATCGACAGGCGAGAAGAGACAGACGAAAGGTGGGCAGACGAAGGGGGGGAATGATCGTGTATGCTGTCCATGGATGGGTGGTGTAGGGCGGTGGACTGAAGTCGCGGTAACGGCGACTTCTCGCTATAGGTGTAATCATACGATTGGTCCACAGCACTCGTTCCTGACGTGTGTGAAGGGGGGGACATATAACCATAGCTCGAATGCTGAGAAGATTCGGTATACGTCGGTGGACTGTCACTGTAGTGAGACGGCATAGGCGACGGTTGCGAGGCAATAGGCCCATTTGTCAAACCCTGGGAATGCGGTGAGATCATCGGATAAGCGTTGTCAAATGGGGTCGGAGAACGACTCGAGCTGCTCCCAGATTGCATGCCATCGTTGTACACGGGTACATGTACAGGAAATGCTTGTACAAGGGGTGGGGGTGAATCAGGAGGAGGGGGAATCATCGCAGGTTCCAAGGCGGGTGGGGGAGAGGGTGTGTCGCTAGAGAGGCGTTCAGGAGTTACAATCGCCGAGGAAGATCGACTATTTTTTGAGCCATTGGCGTTGATGGCGCGCGCTATTGCAGCACGTGTAGCGGAGCTTGAGCTCCTGCGTGAGCCCGGAGAAAGATGGATGCGGTAGCTAAATGAAAGCGTCAGAGATATGTCAGTCACACGTTTGGGCGAAACATGCGAGTCCTGTCACTCGTCTTTGGCCGAAACTCAAGAGCGGCTGATCAAGCCAAGGGGGATCGGTACGGTAACAATGAACGAACAGGAAATCGCGGCCGAAATGGGCGGGGTGGTGAGACTTACTGTTGCTGTAGGTTATCTTGCCTGGAACATCGCGTTTCGCAACCAGGAAAGGGACATTTGTGGTTTCGTTCACCTGTGTGAACGCGGAGATGGCGGGCTAGGTGACCACTGGTGGTAAATCCACGGTCACAGGTGTTACAAACGTGTTTTTTCTTTGGGCCGTGCTGTGAGTTTGGCGAGGCAGGTTGGTTGAGCGAAGGAGAGATGGAGGATGGCGGGGACTGGCTCGAATCGGAGAGGTACTGGGGGTACTGGGAGTAGACCTGAGATCCCGCGGAGTCATGTTTGGCGGAGTGACGGGGCATTAGACGAGGAGCGGGTATTCGTTTGCAGGGCTGCAGAGACGATGGGATCAATCTTTGCGGAGGAACGAGACTCGGAGCAGGCTTATGAGGATGCCTGACAAGGCAGTACGCAAAAAAAATACGTAACGAATAAATCCTGGTGAAAATATACGAAATAAATGGGGTGTAGCGCGAGAGGTCAGCAATATATTTCGATGACAGTTGTTCGGACCCTGAAATCTGCTAATTCTCTTTAAGGCTGAATTTTGGCTTTGGCCAGTTATCTGGATCTCGTCGCTAGCCGGCAGCTGCCGTCCTGCACGGATGCGCAAATATAATTTCGGCGCGGAACCTTTTGCATCTTTTTCCAATGAGGTCTTCTGTATGTGTGAACGACCTCATCTATATCACCTCCAGCTGCCTGCGTTGGCTTCTCGTCTGTGTGTTCATTAAGTCGGCACGCTCATTTCCACGCGCCCATTCAACGGGGAGACTCTGTGCACTTGGCGAGTTCAGGGTCAACCCAGCGCTAAAACCAAGTGCCCCGCGCCTTCGATCACGTGATGTGTCAACCTCTTCCCGCCCGCCACTCGTCCAGTCCAAAGGGAGGGCTTCGTGGAAGAGCTAACTGAATTACGACTAGGTGACATCGAGCGTGACCTTGCGGTGTGTGGATGGCGATTCGCGTCTTCTTTGATCAGGCACGCCAATCCGATCCCCCCTCCCCCTTGTCGGTCCCGTCTAGACGTAAGCGTATCAGCAACGTGCGATCCAATCATTTGACCTCCTTCATTGGCATATCATTTCAAGAGTACGACATCTCTTGATCGGTTGATACATTATATACGACCCGATCACCTTGCCTTTGAACTTTCTTACCATGGAAACGATCCTACCGTATCACTTACTTACTCTTATTCATTCTCAAGCGCTCATTTGTCCGTCAGCAAAGTGGTCCATCGACCTGCCACTTGATCGCTCACACGCAATATAACATGTTAGTGATGGCGCACCGTCACAGCGAGGTCAGGAAGTCCTTTCAACTCTCACCAACTTATCTCTCATTTATATCCGTCAATCTGTCTGCCGTCGCCCGATCCAATTTCCATAATCATAACCCCTTGCCACAATCAGTCCAGATCACCGCCGTGGCTTGACAAGATCGGCTCAATTTCGCTGGGCTGACCAGCTGACCCCTGAGGGCCCCTGCTTTGGACACAACGGTTGAGAGTGAACGGATGAAACCAGAAAAACAAAAACAAAAACAAAACAAAAAACAAAAACGGCTTTCTGTGTGACATAATCCTTTCGCCTAGGCGTTCTCGTCGTCGATATCCAAACGGCGTTCTCAAGGATTTTTTCTCCCACACCGAAAGATTGCCATGTCGTAGGCACGTTCACACCCCACCTATTTCATGGCCTCGATCAGAGTGTGCATAGTGAACTTTAAAAAAAACGCCGCACTCGTTTTGTGACAGGATGCCTTAGCCGGAAAAGCAACGGGGGACCCGCGCAAGGGACCTCGAACGCTCTTCACCCGTCTACATCCATAATCTCAAAGTAACTTTGATGCCTTGTGGCCACCGTCCCGACATAATTGCTCATGTCCACAGCATCTGCAGAGAGATGTTATCGTTAGTGATCTTCCATAAGCTGTTTCATAGTGTTACCTGGAGAACGAGAGAAAAAAACGACAGACTATCCCTGTTGAGAAGAAACCACGAGTCTATTTTTTAGATTTTCGAGCTGGTGAACAGGGAGGTCGTTGGCGTGACTTTGTTGAGGATCTGCACAAGGTTAGTGCGAGATCAGAACAACCCTGAAGGAGTTAAGCTACGTTACCCAGCCGTACCTGTCTCCCCTCCGCCGAGACAGCCATGGCCAGTCAAAAACATCGCAGCCACACAACCCTCTTTAGAGTAGCTCAGAACGTGGGCTTCGTTGAACACGCCTCCCGCTGTTCAAATCGGAAAGTTGCGGCACGTGCTTGCAGCCTGTTTAAGACGCAGTGCTGCAAACACGGTGATGCCGGCTGTTTCGGCGGTCAGTCATGACCAGATGGCCAATACATGACGCCTATCACAACCAAGCGACCTAAAGCAAAGAAATAGTGTTCAGTGTTCAAGGGAGATTATTAGACCTCGCACGGGTCCGAACCCAGGGTCTCGGCTTCGTAGTGAGGAGCCGACGAGGTCATTTCCTGGAGCCTCGACAGCGGGAGAACACTTGAGGGAACCTACGCCGACATGCCTTCATGGAGAAGAGATAAACAACAAACAGGACAGATCGTGCGCAATGAATCTGTGAATCGCCTCACTCCGGCGCCGGATGCGGATTTGAAAATAAAATAAAAAAAGGGGGGGAGAGGGAGCAAACACGCGCCGCTCTGGTGCACCAGTGCCATACGCATGTGCGTAAGCTATTGGTGGCGGAACGCCGGGAGCGAAAATCGACCTTCAAGCGACGCTCGTGTTGCTCCAAATGGACAGATGGAAGGTGGCGAAAGGGTACTTTTTGAACAGCCGCCGCGGAAAGTGTTGGATATCAAAGAGCCATCAAATGGTCATCGACGCGTATTCTCCGTGACGGCAGTTGGAAGGCATCTACTGGTAGTGGATCTAGATTTCGGTGCTCTCATCCCTCTAACGGCACCAGATGATGCGGAACTGGCATTAGTTTCGTTTCATACAGAGCCTTTCTCTCTCTCACCTCCGCTCCCGATCTTCCAAAAGGCGTTCGTGCTACCACGCTCATAGTCTCGCATTCCTTTATCGGTAGAGAGAAGGCGACATTGTGACAGTAGCGGTTTACGATATGCAAAAATTTTCCAGCGCTCTATTTCCGGGAAAAAATGGAGCCAACGTGACCATTAGGTGTTGACAGGAGGACTTGGTTCCGGTATTTTTTGTTTGTTTTTCGAGGTCAGCACTGGGAAGGGGGGGGCAAGTCCCGATTTACACGCACGCCCATTTTGATGTGAGCTGTCTTTTCCCGACAGGTCCAAAGTTAACCTTGGTTGACGTTGCCGTTCTGCGATGGTGTCAAGATCTGGATTTCTTTTGTCGTTGAGTCTCAAAATGTAAGTCGTTTGCTGATAACGTAGATGCCGACCGTCATGGACCCTAGATATACAAGGGTTAGAAATTGGGGTAGGACCGATTCAGCAAGGAGCAAGAAGCGTTTGTCGGGGACCCTTCGAGCGTCAGGGGGCTGTGTCAAGTGATCCCACTGGCGAGTGGGAGAGTAAAGCAATGTGAACATCACTAACGTATTGTGAACGCCGTGCTGGCATCAATGGTCGCCACGCCACCAACTAGCATATCTCGCATAGCATTGCATGTCATGAGGCACGGTCGACAAGTACTTGAGAATGAGTGGATGTGGTGAAGTAGTGAAACGAAACGAGGTCCTGACATCATGGTACCATATCAGCTCCCAATCGGCTTTCCCACTTCAAAGCCGTTGGTCCAAGCGTGCGGGGCTTCATGTTTTGCATTATGATACCAGATGAGATACTCGACTTCAGGTCCCACTCCACGGATCCTTACATCCTGCTCGCGATATGAGACTAGAATATGCGAATAGGCTTGCCCATCGTGCTCTTGATGTGCAGCGACTTGACGTTTTGCCAGTTCTTCTTCAGCAGTGAGACCAAGAAGTTGATACCTAAGTAGTCTGCTTAACGATCGAGATCACAGGGTCACATTAGCATGGCCGTACTCAGCATGACGTTGCCCAACACTTGGTCGTCTGTCATCTGGACGTGTCCAACGGCAACACCCAAGCAGAGCACTTTCTTCAGCTGGAACTTGATAGTCGAACGGACTTCAACGAGCTTGTTTGTCAGGTCCTCAGAATGGGAAACGGGCGTTGGGAACTTTCCGGCTGAGGGGAATTGACACAAAGTACGTATATTACTGCTCGCCAATGTGAGCAGATCACTCGTACCTTTGGAGAGACCGGGACCCAGGAGACGAGGAATCTGTTTAATGAGGGCCTCGGAAGCCAAGAAGGCGTCGTATTTCTTCGCGAGCTTCTTGACAAGCTTCTTGTTCTTGTTGAGCCTACACAGGCGAGTCATGACATGTTCGATTCAAGGTGATCAATGTCCATACTTCTTCAAGTCATCAACGGACATGTATTCGAGTTCAATTTGCTTAGCACGGTCAATGTCGGCTGCGTCGGCGAGAATGCAAATGGACATGCGAGGGCGGGGGATATTGGGCAATCTACAACGGAGAGGTCAACTCCGAACGAGATGATCAGACAAATGAAATCATTACTTTACAGTTCCAGAGAAACGTTTGTCTCTCTGGGGGTCATAGTTTTTGAGACCGATTTGAAGTTCGATTGTCTCCACAAAGTTGCGTCTTTTCTCGTCATTGGCGGTGGCCAATAGTTCTTTGACGGAGCCCCGCACGCTTGACACCGAGAGCTTGCTTCCGCTGTTCGCAACCTATCAGAAAGAATAGGAAAACATATCGTTCTCTATACCTCATGCCTTCGTTCTCCTGTCCTTGCCGTAGGTGGATTCAGCAAGAGATGATATAGGAAAATAAGGTTTAGGTGGCTAAGACACATATACAGTGTGACATGAATAAGCAATGTCACATTTTAGCTATATATGGTACACATCACGTGACATTATTGGCGTCATTGTCTGAGACGAGGTTGGTCGCATTTGGCACGGCTCTGTCCTTCTGGAACCACAGAAGCTCTTATCTGTGAATGGTCCTTCGATACCCTTGACTGTGTTCATCTATACTCTACCTGTAATATCCCCATCACCAGCCTTCACGGTATGTTGGCATTTGTGGACTGTATTTCCCAACCCACGCTACTGACTTCCGCAGGCTATGTCACAGACATGGCCGGTTGGCCACGACCAATTGTATGTAGCGTGTAAACGCGCTCGGCGGAAGATGGCTGACTCTATTTTCTCGAAAAAGTGCTTCAGAATCTGATCCAGCCTCGCTGTCTCCGCGAACGGTGCTTCTCTCACCCCCTCCCTTTGAAGACGTCGAGCCAGAGATATCGAGACGAATCTCTCGCGGTCCTGGTACCAAATTCCGTCATGAGCGAGAACGAGTACATTCTACCGCGTCTTCGCGAGACCTATTGCACATGCTCGTCAGCGAGGAATATGAATCCATACAGATGCGCAAAATCCTTCATACTGCGTTCGATCGTCTTGAACACGAAACCAAACGCGCCGAAACCGCTGAAGCGCGTATAGAACAAACGGTTCAGCGGGCACGAGCTATCAACGAAGCCAGAATAGCTGCTCAGCAGCAAGCTGTACGCGCGCAGGAGGAGTTGAAGCTCTACAAGCTGCAGCTGGACAACGCCCAAAATGAAATTCTTCGTGCACAGGACGTGCTCAAGGCTATTGAGGCACAACGTGATGAAGCAGAGGCCGCAGCTGTCTCTGCCCGTTCAAAGGCGCGTAGGTTGAACGAAGAGCGTCTGATAGACTTGGCTAGGGAGGAGGGTCGACGATTGGGTTTCGAAGAGGGTGTTCGCCGAGGCAGAAGAATGGGTTATAGGGAAGCCCATGAAGCAGAAATTATTGATCAGCGTGACGAGGCGCGAGAGGTGGCTACCGCTGCGGTGGATAGGTTACTCGAGGCCCGTGATGAACCCGAACAAATACAGGTCTTGGAGCAGGCCACCCCCATACCACCACCCCCTAGCTCTAGGACCCCTGAGGTGCACCGCCTCGAAACTCCTGTCAACTCGTCACTTGAAAGCCAGCGTCATAGTTTCCGCAGTAGACGAGACTCCCCAGACACCGATAATAGGAATACCCCCAGGCGTATACCTGACCCAGTGATCCTTCCTACTCCCGCAGTTGTGGAACCACGAATCATTCCTACCGGCACAACTTCCATACCGATGACTGCCAACCAAGCATCTCACCCGTGGGCAGGTCCTCCTAGCGAGCCACGGTTCAGCAGGCCTAATTCCACTCGGAATTCACCGCCCAACTCTGAACCATCTATCCCTCCGGACGGCTACATCCCAACTGCTGATGCTAACCATCACATTTCTCTTCCGCCTCCTCACGTACTGCAACGCAATATACCTTCTCCGACGCCTTCTCAGCAAACCTTGGGGCCGGGCGCGGAGAGAGGCAGGAACCGCGACTACATATATGATAATTACCCTCCTCCGCGTCGGAGCTCTCCCGACGAATCGCTAGCCTCTACGAAACAATCTGCCGCATCAACGATTTCTCAGCTTGACATAGTCGGTTTACCGACCGGTAGGCAACGAGATCGTTCCCAGAATTTGAGCGTCATCCATGAAGACGCAAGCATGCGGTCGGAACGTATGACAGATTACTCACAAACGGCTGCATCCACCTCCCAGGCAGGGCGTAGTTCATTCCGAGAAACGAGAAGCAATGACACCCTGCGCCGGGACAGGAAAGCAAAGCAACAATTTGCAGATGATCTACGATATTCTGACCCTTCCGAAGCCGAACAGTGGAGACGACAGTCTGATGGTGTATGTGTCCAGCAAGTTCGACTGGGTTTACCGACTGACTTGTCTATTTTTCTCGTGCCTACTCCTAGTCACATATTCAACAACTTGGCGATGGTCCTCCAAGGCATCGCCCATCCAGCATCACAACGCCAGCACCGCTATCCCCCTCTACAATCCCACAGCAGTTGGACTCGCGACACCGACGTACAGCGTCCGAGCGTCAGGGCCGCCTAGAGATGCGGGGTGAACACCGAGATCAACGCAGGCCGCTCTCGTCAGATAGTTCCGTCCCTGAGATCAACGTTGAGCCTCCGGTAATATCTCATCCGTTCCTTTTTTGAATTGACTGACGTGAATTGAATGAAAACGGCAGTCAGGGCCGTCATCTGATGCTACATCGAGAGGACGTGGAAACGTTCCTGCCAGTGGCTTGTTGAGTCCCGACCACGCCTACCATCCTTTGCCTGTTCCTGCGCCTTCAGCTCCCAGCGTCCGCAGTTCTCCGGCTCCGAATTCGCCGGTAATACCTCAACCAAGCGCGGCAGGACAAATTTATACGGTTCTGCCCAATGGACAACTTCCTCCAGGTTTCCTCCCATCGCCAACTACCGATGGTGTACCCCTGGGTCCAGTGATGCCTAACAATATGAGCGGTGGCGTCCCACCTGAGCGCCACGCTGCTCCATATAGAGCCTCATCTGAGAGAGAGACTGGTCGATCGAGAAGCCCTGTATCCTTTTACGCGGCGTCGCCAGTGCCTGCTGGGGTCACGTATCCTGCGCCTCCCGTATCTCGATCTGCTGCATACAATTCGAATTCCTATCCTCAGAATGCAGGTAGCAATCCTTCAGTCACGTCGGACGGGCGTCGCAGGCATGATAGTTTAAGCACTACTGCCGGGATGACGCCTGCTTCGAGGACCAAGCCAATAGCGTCGACAGGTAGTTCCACAGACGACGGTGGCAGTAGTAATAACCGTAACTTTCGCGTTCCCAGACGCCAGTCGAGCGCGTCCTTGACATCCCAACAGTCACGACCATCGTATTCCCGATACGATCCAAACATGTACAATGATCCTGCGTATCTCGCCAGCAACGATTCTCTGATGGACTATACCACGGATGCGAACACGGCTGCGAATGGCGGTGGAGGTGGACCGGTGAGACCTATGCGCGCGCATGGTTCGCCTGGGTATTCATATGCTACGTTGTAAGGTGTATTTCTGATCGCTTTTTGTGGTGTTAGAATGTTGAATTATTGAATATGTTGTTGGTGATGGTGATAGTATGTGTTGATGACTGCATGTAGCGCTCTGTTCCTTACTACATGAGGGTGCTGTCAGAAAAGGACGACTTGGATAGTCTACCTTGTAGCCTGAGAAGGTGAAAAAGGCTGTCTGAGTCAAATCTCACGGGTAAGATACCAGTCACCAAAGCTGTGGGAGGGGGGGAACCTGTGTACATGGACACATATAGCTCAAAGTTTGCAATGATACCCCTCCCGGATTGACAGATGGGGGGCGTGCGGATTGTTACAGGCACTCCCGCGGTCCTCATTAGTGAAGACGGTTTTACTTACCCCCTTTTTTCTCAGTAAAGCAGTGCAGCATCCAGCGATCTTCCTCCTGCTCCCTACCTTTCCAATTGGCATGGGAACGATGGGTAAAAGACCAAGTCATGAGGGTGCCAGCCACTTCGTCCTGTTGTAATGATAATAATAGAAATTCCAAACGAAAGAAAATTGATCTTTCTGATGTAGTGTTGCTGGGATGATGGACGGATGACGACCTGGTCCTCGTCCGTCTCCTATCGTGATGTTGGGTCTGTCACAACCTTGATTGTTGTGGCTGCGTGTCAGAAAATAAAACAAAGGCTGCGATGAGGCAAGTACCGATCAGTCGGTGCAAGGGGCAAACGTCGCTCACTTCGCCGTGGAGGACAACGTCTCCATCGATCCGGGCGACGGCGTTCGACCGTTTTTGTAAAACAGTGCCTTACTAACCAAGTCTGTATGTACGTGCGGGGCCAGGGCCTTGTGTGCTCGGGTTACCAACGTCTGGGTCGTCGCCTCGGAAATGGCTCGCATCGAAAAAGGGGGCCATCGACTCCGCGACGAAAAGGTCGACGTGGATCCGCAATGAATTCAGCCGATGCGGCTCCGTCCGTGCAAAGAAAAGAGGAGGCCACCCCGTTTCATACGTTCGTAGTCATTCCTTCCTCGTCAAAGTCTGTTTCGGAGAACGTTTTGCCTTGCAAGTGTATTGGCAACGCCGCGCGTGCGGGTTTTGACTTCGAGGGGCCTCATTACCGTCTCCCTGCCCTGTAACTGATGCGGCGGTATTGGGTCAGGACGGGAATATCATTCTCAGGTGGGTTCTGTCTTGCATCCATGGCCCATCCCCATACGATGAGCACACAATGATGCCCGCATCTCTATTCTGTCTTGGGTTTCCCAAGCCCCCTACACACGTTTCCGTGCCTTGCTTTAACTCGAACGCGCCCCTTTTATTTCTAGGTTGCCTGGAAACGTGTTTACTAGGTAGTAAACCGCACGGCGTCCATGACGCACCCGAACGAGGTGAGTATACAGTGCAAACAGCCTACCACCGAAGCTGACAACGAAGGAGAGGTGCTTCGACTCACCCCGCATTTACTCGTGACGACCGACTCACGTGCACAATGGTCCTCTTTTCCAGATGACGTTGACCAGAGGTCCCCCGAGACCGTTCCTGCGCCTTGAACTACCACGACACCATCCCACGCACATCCCACCAAGACGCACCAGCTCTACGCGACTCATCCTCCGCCCGGAAACGCACCGCATCCCCCGCTTTCCACACCGCATCCGTTTCTAAATCCACCTCCAAGAGCGGTATAAGATGTTGCCGTTCCCGTCTTCCGAGACAGTACCGCTCGTACGCGACGTACCCCACGTAGAGAAGGATGTATAACACGACGCTGATATACGTGGCGACGATGTTCTGGCGAGAGTATGGCTGTGTGTGAGACATGCTACCCCTGTTCTGACGCACGATACCACCACTCACCCGTGCGCTGAACGGTTGCGCCCTGACCGCCGAATACCCTTCTGCGATGAACATGAGCGTTGCAAGGACGACGACGCCGAACGGTAGCATCGGGAACAAAGGTTGGGTATAGGGCAAATCAGAGAGGGGTCGTCCCTGTGCTTTCCATGCCGCTCGAAAGCGGAGCGAAATGAATCCGATGGAACCCCATACCAGCAATGCGGATATTCCTGTCAAGTCGAGCAACCACGTAAAAACGACACCTTGACCCCATATAGTGGTCAGGAAGGCGAGGCACGATACTGCCAAGGACATGCTGTGAATCGTTATCGCCTGACGCTGAGCGATGTTGGGAATGCTTACAACAATGCGGGAATAGGAACGCCGTTCTTGTTTGCCCACCCAAAAATACGGGGTGCTTGGCCCATCCTAGCCAACGCAAATAACATCCGAGAACTTCCATAGAAGGCGGAATTGGTCGCAGACAACACAGCAGTGAGCAAGACTGCATTGATGACATGCACGGCCGCACCAAAGCCCGCACGTTGGAAGACAACGGTCAACGGAGACGCTGCCACATCCGACTCTACAGGTCACGCACGTTAACGGCCGTGAAGGATACACGCGAGAATGGGAGTCGTACCGAAAGCTGCCCTTAGTAAGGTGGGATCCTGCCAGTTGATGCATAATCCGATGGTCAGGATGGTCAAGATATAGAAAAGCACAATTCGGAAAAACGTCGCTTTCACGGCTCTCGGAACTGTTCTCCACGGGCGAGCCGACTCGCCGGCAGCAACAGCAACAAGCTCTACTCCTCCAAAAGAGTAAAACGCATACACAAACGTCTGTGCAAAGTTTGCAAATCCGCCAATGAACGCTTGTCCGTTCTGGAAGTTCGACAGCCCCTGAGGTGCGTTCGGTCGTGAGGACTGCCTGATCTACTAGAGCGTTTACTTACGGGTCCTGGATGACCTTTTACACCACCCCAGTCATAAATGAGCCCGACGCAGATGAAAAGGATGATCATCACCACTTTGATGGACGCAAACCAGAACTCCGATTCACCTGTCTGGATAGTTGGAACCTGCCAAGCAAACACGACTTGGGAAAGATCGTACCGTAGACTCGAACATGTATCAACTGCATCAAGAATATCGGAGCGATGATCACGAGAGCCCATTGCCAAGGCTGTACTTGAGGCGCCCAGAACTGCATATCATGTTCCATTAAGCATCCAGACGTCCCGTTCTTCACTAGGACGAAGAATTACTTGTAATATCACAGCAGCAGCCGTCAGCTCGCTCGCTGATGGAAATCAAGGAGGCTGGGTCTTCTAACGGCAATATGACCTGTATCATGTACTCACGTATCGACAGGCTCCTGTGATGCAACGTTAACTGCACAAAGCATACAGTAGACCGGGACATCACGAACCACTGCAACCAATAATTCCAACCTGTTGTACCACAAGGGTCAAGGCCAAGCTTTCAACTCCATAGCGTGATGTTACCTAGCGTAAATCCAAAAGCAGGAGACACAAATCGACTACCGAACACCGAGAATGCACCAGAGACCGGGAACATGGCAGCCATTTCACCTCTAGGAACAAAAGATGAACGCGTGACCATCTCTCGGAGCGGAAGGGGAGTCGCTTACAGTGTAATGACGACGGTATAGACAAATAAACTGACGACGCCGTAGGAGAGCAGAGAGCTTCCTGGACCGGCGAGTGCAATAGCCTTTTTGGGGGGAATAGACGAGACGTGAGCAATGCAAAATCACGACCGTGCCGCTCACCGATCCAGCACTCAAAAAGATGCCTGTCCCAATCGTTCCGCCAATGGCTAAACACGTTAGCAACGAGGATGGCCAAGACCACGCGGGAATTCACCAATCATCATCAGATGTCGACTCTCCATAGCTCGTTTCGTTTCATGCTCTGAACTCATCCTTGTGGAAAACATGGACCGGAAACCTGGACACGCTCTCTTCCTTTGACCCTCTGCAGCGGTAGATCGATGCAGCTCCTCGTTGCAATCCGCGACTTTTTCTCTCGTAGCACTCGAGGGAGATACAAGTCGTCGCGGGTACACGGGGTTCCCTGATGAAGTGGTCGTTGCCATTTCTTCTGAAGAGATTAGCTAGTGACCCTGAGCGAAAGGAAAAGAACCGGTTAGGAAAGCAAAGGAGGAGCGGAGATCATCGCTGGTTATTCGCTCCGTCGCAAGACGCATGCCGTCTTGCGCAATTACACAGCCAGAACATCACACGACACCGACAGTCTCAACGTGAATGGCGTCATCTTTGGAAATCGCAAGGAAGTAGTCTAATATCTAGTTGGGATATGAGTACAATCTTGGTCCTGCCAGCTGGGTATCTAGACGGCATCCTCGCAAAAAAAGCCTCCGACGTATCGGTAGTAGAAACAGTGAAGCGGGTTCGAGGATATGGTACACCAATGAATTATTAAGCGATTATAAAGCGTTTAATATTCCGCTGAGAAGAGAGAGACGGGAAGACGATATAACATGTTCAGAGGGCGTAGGTGTAGGATGGGTGTTTCGCGGGACGCTAATTAATTACGGGGGTGAAAGGCGAGCTTGCACTCCATAGCGGCTGGGAAGATAACCTGGGCAAAGAATCTCTTGAGTAACAGGTCCATGGACCAAGCAGGGAAACCCACAAAAGCATCCTTAATCTCCATACTCCTCTCGTTGGTTTCAGAGGGAGCAGTGACGTTAAAGCTCCTTGCCAAAGCAGCAACGGTGATTCGGAGTATCATATAGGCCAAGTTCATCCCTCCACACTGTCGGGTCCCCGTTCCAAACGGCATCAGGTACTGCGCCATCTTTGCAGTGGCGTCTGATCCCTGGAGCCATCGTTCGGGAATAAAGCTGTCCGGGGAGGGAAAGATGGTGGGATCACGGTGCATCGACCAACTTTGCGTAGCGATCACCGTTCCTGGAGGCAAGGCATAACCCATCAAATCAAACAATTCATCCAAGACACCATTCTTGGAAATTGATGATGGGACGACGCGCTCTAGGTCGCTGGGTGCTGCAGTGTACAATCGGAGACCTACGCAGATTAAGTTCCCCGGATGATGTTTAGCATAGTAAAGCAAGTGCTTTACCTTCCTTGATAAATGCGTTTAGATACGGAAGCCTCTGAAGGACAACCAAGTCTGGCAAAACATGGGAATCGGGCATGACTTGGTCGAGCTCCATCTGTAACTTGCTCATAATGTCCTGCCTGCGAGTCAATTCCCAGAAAAAATAAGACATGGAATTGGACGTGGTGTCGGAACCCGCAATCCTTCAAGTGATATTTAGACCCCCAGATAAGAACGTATACAGCTTTAGAAAAAGGAACTAACATGTGTCCCATCATTTCTGAAATGATATCATGGTCCGGCATCTGTTGGTGTGGCGAATACTTGTATTCAAGAAGGCGTTGCAACAAAGTAATTCTCTCCGAATCTGACATCCCTCCCATGCCTTCCTTGGCGCGCATCTCGTACACGCGGGCACCGACAAACTAAATGTCACCGTGAGTCAGTGCTGGAGACGAAGCCCCGACGAGAAGACAAGCAAACCTCTCCAATGATCTTATCCGACTCGCAAATCTGACGCCATCGCCGGTTCGGGATCCGACAAACCAAGTTCCACAAACAAGATGGCATGGTGCTCCGCTGAGTGCCCAGTCAGCTTGTACCATGTAACTTGGACTAAACTTACAACAATTCCTCTCTTTGGGAAGTCGGATATTGCAGTCGCGATCGGATCCATACCGCCGAGGATCCATTTACTGAGGGCGCCTTGGTGATAGCCATGAGAGGACGAAATGATGATGTCAACCATGAAGTGGCGAAACAACGCAAGACAGTCCAGCGGGTATTTGCCCCCAACATGCTCCAGAGCCTGAACCGTACCCGTGTTGAGATGCGGGAGAGACAAAAGTAAACCAAGTGCCACCTACGGTGACGAGTTCTAAAACATGCTCGTGTGCTTCCGCCTGGAACAGGGCCAAGTTTGGCAGAGTATAGTGTTGTGCATACCCCTTCCGTCGCACTGCATGGCCAATGTGATCGAGGGTGGTCATTCTGCGGTTAAATCAGTATATATACGCAATGATCAAGGGAAATTGTGGTTACGCATGGTCATTCTCATTCCTATTGGGAGACGGATCAGCACGAGTGGAAGTGTGGGATGAGCGACGAACGTAAGTAAACTCTTGTAGAACTTGCTCTTGTCAAATTTGTGGATGGAGTAGACGCTTCGCATTGATGTGATGTCCTTGAATATCACCTTGTTGGGACCGACACGCACAACTGGGCCGTATTCCTCAAAAAGTCGGTGATTGGTCTTGCACTGTTGGAGACGGAGAACGTGCGTGGTCATCCAAAAGTTGGACACCGCCGCGTACCAGGGACCAGGTATCGGACTCAGGGGGGATAAGAAGAGATGGTATATCGCACGCGCGACGGCGTAGAGCGCAACGAGGGAGGCCAGAACGAGAAAAATGTTATGAGATAACCAGGAAAGGGAGAGGGCGGGGAGTGTTCTCGGTAATTCCATGGTGATGGGATGAGTACGATTCTGGGTCGCCTGGGTCGGTGCAGGAAGGGAGAGGGGAGGTCCGGGGAAAGAAGGAGGGCAGCCGCTGATGGAGAGAAGGGGAGTCGAGCGACTTTTATACGCATCTCCTCGGAGGTGTGACAAAAACATATCATAACAACAGTCACAAGCAAGATTCCACCCGCCGAGCATTCGACCGGACGTCATCGGTTATACTCTGCAGACCGCCCAAAAGTCGATCGTCTTTCCCGCTCAGGGTTTGCTATATCTCGACGGACAGACACCCACCGAGCCGTGACACCCAGTGACTGTATCGCCCAGTTTGCGCCGTAGAGACTGCGAACGAGGTAGATACGGTTGCACCGACGCCGCTCCAGACTGCCCGCGATGAAAGGGCCAGCATCTTGGGAAAGACCCGCATCTATCGTCGAAGTCAGCGAGACTGACCCTAACGCACGGGCCGCCCCGTTCGCGCAGAACAGGCACATTGTCGGTCCACATGGCACTGCGGGGGAGCTCCACCGATGTCTCGAACACACCTGAATTCCTAGATTGTCCATATTTGAACACAGAATTCGTTCACCGTAAATCAGAATAGAATACGTCAAATCACCACAGGAATACTGACCTGTCGACAACCCCCAATAAAGGCGGCGTTAATGAAGCGCCGCTCTCGAGCAAGGCACCGGGTTCCTTGATCGATGTTCAGAACGGTTAGGGGGCAAGGTGGTGGTTACTTTGGAAACAGGACAGGTCCAGGACTGCAACTCCAGGTCGTGCTCGAGATCACAAGCAATAAAGCTCTAGGAAGACGAGCCAGGAGACGAAACATCCATTTAAGAGAAGGAAACGTCCAGTGACAGAAGGAGATACATGGCAACGAAGATATGGTGTGGCGGACGCCGCAGGTGAGGCGGTAATGGATGTAGCGAAAAAGCAGATCCGTGTCTATGCATCACGTGACCATGGTCCACGTCCACCAGCCGTGAGGGGAAGATTCCAACGGTCAACTTGATCGGAATCCTCGACGCGGCGCTACTGCAACAGCCTGCGTTGAGCTTAAAAATCGCGATTCAGCGAGTCATCTCTGCTGCTCAGGTCTGCCCGGGTCCTCGACATTCTCTACGCCTAAGAGCTCCGGACATCTCCCCGATCCACCGCCAAGCGACGTGCAATGTGCTACACAAACGTGGCATGTGGTTCCTTGTTCCGCAACTAGCCTTGGCCCATCGGTCAACGAGGAAAATACATTCGGCAATCTTCGTTCTATTGTCAAATACTGGTACCGATTGCACGCCTCAACATGGAAGTAGATCAGAACTAGATTTGCCTCGTTGCTGGGTCTTTACGAGACACGGAAAGGTGAGATCACTTCACCGCAACTCAATCGTCCTTGGCAGTCCTATTCACACCCTTCATCTATCGAAGGATGTCTAGCCGGCCTCCTTCTCCGAGTAAGTAAGCTACTTGTTACTCTCAATTGGTCATAGTGGCGTAATTTACGTCGGCCGACCGTCCAAATTGTCGATACATGGAACGCCACTGTAAGCAGCCGTTATAGCAAAAGGCGAAATTACTGAATGACTATCATTCAATACCACGGACAGCATATGAACTAATTACGGGACCCAGGTAAGCCAGCGTGCTTACAGCCACCCACTTATTCAGACAGTAACACGGACAGAACTTTTACTGTCTCCTCGGGAAAATGACGCGCAGTCTTTGCGGCTAGGGCTATCGTCAGATCAGGCCAGTGCCTAAATACCGACCGCCACGGCCAAAGTTCGATACCGACTTTCGCGGACCGCTATGGATGGTTCGCTGTGAGGAATATGAGCGTGTAGGTGAGTTCAAAGGGCGCGGAGCCAGATAGGCTGGGGGAGAACAGGAAAGTTGATTGTCGTCGTGCATCTTAAACTTCAAAACAAGGGAGGGAAAATATTCCAAGGTGAGCTGGCGTGTGACGACTATCGAAAGATAACAGCACTGTACATGGAGTTAACTTGAGTAGGGCCAAGTATGCAAAGCTCGCTTGCCGACCAGTCGTTTGGCACAGGTAGACAACGGACCGAGGTGAGCAGCTGCTAAAATGTACATACGAGCATGGATACTAGGTGGATAAAACAAGGGCGCGCTCGGGACGAAACAAGGTATGATTGGGCCAACGACGATGGCACAAGGTATGTCGTCATGTTTGAGCTTGGATAAATGTTCTGGCAGTTGATCGCATCGTCGTAGAACAGAGATGAAATCATGCGCGACACGCATCGGAAACGTTAACTTGCCGCAACGTTGGAGGTCGAAACGACGCCCCATGCTTGCAGGCATCAGTGAAACGGCTACTAGCAGCTGATGGCGGTTGATGGTAGCCGAGTGCTATTGACTGGTCCTGACCACTACTAACTGTTTCACTAGTATAACAATGAATGTACATCGCAATGATGCAAACCGGTATCCTTGTCTGAGTGAACAAGTTACTTGTTAGCTATCGATTGGTCATAGTTACTTGTCTAAATTGTCCAAACATGAAATTTCGTCAGAATCTTGTCAGAATGCACCTAAGGTGCTCCTTGAAAAAATGACGTGCCGGCTCTTCAGCCAATGTTGACCCCACATCAAATCGATGCCCAAACACCAACCACTACGGTCAAGGTCAGAAGCCAACTTCCGCATGGACCGCTGAGGCTACCACTAGAGCCAGAGCTCTGAGTGGTGCTAGTACCAGTGGTATTCCCAGACCAACAGTATCGCGCGAAGCAACTCTCGCATACCCCACTCCTCGTCTCACCTGCCCTCTCACGTGCACGGTCGACGACTGCGCATGCTAGGCAAGCGGGCCATTCGGGATCGGTTACCGCACTGGAATTTGCAGGGTAACCCTGCGTAGCAATGATAAATGTCTGGTCCAGCATCGCTTGAATCTGCGAAGCATTATACGAGACTTGGAGAGTGGATGTATTAGTCACAGGTGCTTCGCCATTGTGAGGAGGACCGCCATTCGCGAGGTATATCACGAGAGGTGTGCTCTCGTTCGAACTCGTTGTGTTGCATCCAAAGAACGTCGGCCTCGTACAGATGTTCTGTGCAGTATATTCCCCTTGTGTCGTTGGTACTGGAGGGAACGAGTACGCTGACGACAGCAACGTAGTCCGATTTTGGGTGGCCTAGCGACTGGTCACCACTAACAACGTATGTGTGAAATGGCGACTCACAATCAATGAACTCCCGTCAGAAAAGCTGTTCACATCCGAGGTCTATGGTGCATTGAGTGTCAGCGACGAGAGTTAGCACTGCACTCACAGCATCAATTGCCAAGATCGTATCGACCCCACGAGCCTTCACAAGCAAGGGTTGGATCGGAATAACTTCTCCATCCTCACCACCATCCACGATGCTTAGATCCGTCTGGTTGAATGATATAAAAGTCTCAGGAGCGACGCCGTAGAACGGATTCGGCCACGATGCAACATCAAGTTCGATACCTTGCTCTGGCAATAGCGAGCTCAGCAAAGAAATCACAGAACCGAGGGTAGAACTCAAGGTGCCCTAAAGTTCTCGAGTTAGTGGATGGCGACATCGAGCGATGAACCTACGGTGGAGTTCAATTCGTTGAACAGCTCAGACGAGGACCCGGCCACCAGCGATGATTGATCATAGTTCGTAACGCAGACGCTGCTGTTCCTCGTTCCCAGGTACTTCGTTGGCGTGAACGCAGACAACATCGGGTCAAACGAGCCCATCTCAACTACATTCCAAGTCAGTATCAAATCTCATCAACCCATCGCCGATACTGACAAACGTTGAATTCGAATATAGGATTGGATATCGGAATGGTATTGTTAGGTATGATGTTCGACGTATTTTGACCTGGTGCAGAGAGATCTGCAACGACAATTGGGAATGGCAACATGTATGACGTGAATGATTCACTGACATTCATGCATTAGTATATTGTCATGTAAACTGCCCTTCGGTACTCACGTCTCGGCGACTGATGACCACAGAATTCCTGCTCCATGGATGTAAGATTCATCGTAGAAATTTGATGTGAATGTCCCATTGGCGAAGTGCCTCGCCAGTGCACGTGTCCAAATGTCGGCGAGCGTCACAGCATAACCAGCGTCGTACTTTCCCTGTACCTCCTCAACTAGATCGGTGATGTATTGAGTATTAGTGATGGGATTGGAACTGGGCGCGTAGATGCTATAGTTGGCGTTCCACCCTCCCCACGAGTTGTTAGCAACGGTGGGGTTGGAGTATCCGAAGACGAGTTCTTGAATTGTTGGGAAATTGGCTTGTGCGAGGGAGGTCAAAAACCACGATCCTCCAGATAATCCTACCATATAAGTTGCCGTTTGAAGCAACCCCCCCGTACCGACACTGCTTGAAGAGGCATTCCTCCCATCCAACGCGTTCAACACCCCTGCACCAAAAATCGCAGCCCGGTAACTTCCTCCGCTCGTTGCAATGCCGAAGTTGGGAGTTTGCGAGCTGGACCCACTCAGAATGCTGGACACGTACGGAGGTAGAGTGACGTTGGTGGCTTCAACGTTGGCAAGGTAGGTTTTCCAGGCCTCCGGGATAACCTGAGATCGGCGGGCTTGGACATACTGAGCTTCAGATGTGGAGAGGGATTGATTTCCAGGTGGGGATCCTGCCATGCGAACGAGCGTAAATCCCTGCGGACAGTTCCCTGCTACTGGGGTGTATGCATGTGAGGCAATGTTCTGGGCTGCACTTGGCCACACCAGCAGCGATGACAGATAAAGCCAGGTCGCGAAGTTGATCCTCAAGATTTGGAACATCAAGCTCAACCAAGAGGGTGGTGGTAAAAGGGAGAGGAGTGGCCGACGCTGCTGCTGCTCGCCTCCCCTCTCTTGGCCTATTTTGACTGGGCCGATTTATAAATGTTAGAACGTCCCATGCATGGAAGTTTCAGGTCTGTTCAGGTTAACGTATGCGAAACACGTAAAAAGAACCTCACGTTTCACAGCAGGACCACTCATGTTCTTGATTGCCTGCGCGCAACGTGGTGAACCCTCTCGAGCCAGCAGGTATATGAACCGTTAGCGACATATAGCATCGCTAGGAGAGTAGGCGTAACGCCCATGTATTCGACATTAACGGTCCACGCCAATCTTGTGTGGAATGCAATCACGGTGGTTGAGTGAACCTACACGGAGCAGACAGGCAGGCACGGGCCCCGCAGTTCCATTAACTCGCTAGCGCCCAAATACCTCTGAATGGAAACTGCCGGCAGAAGCATGGACCACATGAGTCGTAGGCTTCTCATGGGAACATTATAACAAACCTCCTTAAAACAGTACTCCCTTTGTACCGAGGTGGGAAATAGTTGATGACATACTGCCCGCTGTCACCCCACGACTGCTATGAATCCTGTTCCACCTGCCAGGAAGTTCCTTGAGATCTGCTGGATTTGCGTTTTTGCCTTGCAAACCATGATAGTAATCCAGAACGAGCGATGTGGTGCGGTCCGAGAAGGCAGACTCAGGATTGAGTCTGTAAGGGACATGTATCCCTCTGGAGACTTGTTGGTTGAATTTGCTTCCATCTACGTGAGTACAGAAAAACGAGTTGAATCAAACGAACCAAAATCCCGCTGACGAAAACACATCGTCAAGGGTTCCGTTCGTGTCTGTGAAAGCACTCAAATGAATGATAGCAAAATTGTCGAGTAGCCGAGTCGTCACGCTTCGAGACGACGCGGATGTTTCCGAACCACCTTAAAAAGGGGTGTTGGTCATTTACAGAAGGTCTCCTGCAGCCATTTCTCCCGAAACTGACGATCGCAATCCACCCATAGATCATCATCGTTTGTGAAAACAGCCAACTTATCTTTCTCGTCTCACTAGTGGGAAGCGTTATCGGACGTCTCTTTGAACACTCATTGATCGCTCACCGCCAAGGTGCTGCGCACGAAAACTAGTTCATTGGGTCTACTCTAGTTTGGACAAGGCGTTATGGCTCCACCAGTAGCTGTATACGTTGTTGCGGCTGTCGTAGGTGTAGCTGCAGTGATTGCATTCAACGAGGTATGTTCGTTTTTGTTATACACTCCTGTCCTTAGGAAGAAAACACGTGTACTCACACGCCCCTCGTTCATTCTCTTCTCCCTGTCTTGCTCTCTTTACCCTCCAGTTCGTTTACGAACCACACATAGCCCCCAGACTTGAAGCATGGGCTGAAGGCTTTCTGCAGCGCAGACGCGCGACATACAACAGACGTGCGAATGGCGTTCCAGTCAGGTCGTCTCGTCGTCCCCATTCGTCTTCCTCCGTTTCGTCACATCACAACAATGATCGTCAAAGAGATCAGGGTGTAAATGATGGAACAGTAGTGCCGGCCGATTCCTCTGTGAACGCATTCGAGTTAGAAGCCCTCGCTTCGAGAGAGGTAGATGAATGGCGGAATGAGGTTCTCAGAAGTCAGGAGAGGAGACGGGACGGTCTGAGAAAGCGAAGAACAGATCGAACCTGGGATGACTTTGATGGTTTTGATACTACGAGCACAACCCTGGATGAGGTGGGTGCCGACTCAGATCTGGTTGTCCTTTCTTCCTGGTGCACTCAGTCCGATTATCATAGTCATTCACATCTCTCGCGCACACCCCACTCGCACCGACACACGTGATCTCGAATGTTTCCTCCCCAATGACATCCAGTACCGTGTCGTTGCCTTTAACACCGACTCGTCGCCCTCGGTCCGAATCTCAGTCAACGACAACACAAAGAGATGCTTTTACGTTGTGTACAGCTCCAGACTCAGGGCCCTCACATCCCTTACAATGTACTCCAACCAATCAAGTCGTGGCTGACGAATCTCCATTTGGTCCCCTCCTTCCAGACACGCCTCGTTCAAGTGCAGCGAAATACAGAGAGAGGCCATTTTCGCCGATCACGGGGGTGATGGGATCTTCGTCTGGCTTCGTGTCTGTTGCTGCATCAAAGGAGATACTCCCTTCCAGGGCTAATTATACGAGCTCAATTCGGACGCTTGGAAGTTCTGGAGTGCTCAGGAGAGGCAGTGGACTCGTGAACGAGGTGGTAACGAGTAGCTCCGACGACAGCAGCGACAAAGAAGACCACCCGGACGCTTCCACGTCTACCTTTCAATCGGTCATGTCTCTCTCAGAACGGTACCCAGCTCCGCCCACTCCGCCAGTAATAATTTCTCCACCTGCATCTTCTGTCGGTATCGTTTCAACACCTTCATCGCCCCGCAGTGGTGGTTCAGAGGTTTTGGTGCAACATGACGCTATCACCACAGCATCGGATTCCCCCTCCCGCCCCCTTCCCCAGACACATTCTTCTTTACCCTTGCTCCAGCTAACCCCAGACTCATCAAGTCTACAACCTACATCTCTTTCACGCTCCCCGGCATATTCGGTGTCTCCAGCTGTTTCTTACGCTTCTTTCCTTTCTCCGATGTCCATTAGCCGTGCTGCGTCGGAGTCCGAAGGAGATGAGTTCATGTCGGTCGCCAGTAATGATAGCGATTGGAGTGTGTCACTTGCTACACCGAGTGGACACACGAGCCCCGAGCAAGATAGGGTGAACAATCCATTCCTTGACTTTGAGCATCTGATGCACGATGTTAGAGGGAGCGGCTCCGAGCATGAGGATGGGAGTGAGGGAAGTGAGGAGCTTGTTTCTGATCTCGGACAGGAAGGTGGGAGTGAGGTAGGCAGTGACCGGAGTTGGGTGAGTGCGAGGCACTAGATTGGGAGGTGAGGATGTCTGGGTAAGTTGAGCGAAGCAAGCAGATGCAAGTACGTTCGGAGGTTGATACAGATACTTTCCTTTTGCTTTACTCATCATTCATCTGGGTAGATGGATTGTATTTTGTTAGGTTGCTATTTCGCTGTACTCGTTAACAATTCCAGGTTCAACCACTTAGCGATTATAACTAGTCCGGCACTCATTAGCAGATGCTTGAGTGTTTAATCGATTGACGGTACGTCTGAGCATGCTAAAGGCCAAAAAATCCTACTGATGGGTGTCTACTTGTGTCGAAATATCGCGCAACATGAAGTGCTTTCAACAAATTGCAATCTATGATATGTGGTTCCACATGTTTCGGGGGTATGGCCACTTAGTTCTTGCGGGCACGCTTCTTCAAGCCGTCATTTTGCATCTCGATGTCTTCACTTGCTACGGCAAAGTAGTCCAGAGATCCCTTGGGGTCAGCCTTGATCGTCTTGCTACCTTCAGTCCAGCCGGCGGGGCAGACCTCACCATACTTGTCCTGTAACACTGAGATTACGAGCGGTTTCACACAAAGAACTCTCAAACGAACCGTGAATTGAAACGCTTGCAACAAACGGACGGTTTCATCGACGGAACGACCGACAGGCAAGTCATTAATCGTGATTTGCCTGAGTCACATGATGAAACGACTTTGACAGACTTTGACAAGTACACCACACACCTGACGATGCCCTTTGGATCGATAATAAAAAGACCTCGGAGAGAGATACCCTCTTCCTCGATGAGGACATCATAGTCACGCGAGATTTGCATGTTCCTGTCCGCAATTAGAGGGAGTTTCAAGTCAGGCCCGAGACCACCCTGCTTTCTTGGTTGTTGAGCCCACGCAAAATGCGAGTATTGCGAGTCGGTCGAGACACCTGTCGAACGTGAGCAATTATTGTTCTTGTGTTGGAGTGTTACCGACCGAGGACAACGGCGCCCAACTGCTGGAACTGAGAGAAGGCGTCATTAAATGCAAGAATCTCGGTGGGGCAAACGAATGTAAAATCCCTGTGGAGACGCTGCTCAGCTTATTGTAGCGGTCATCTCAAGATTGTTTGGAAGCCTACATCGGGTAGAAGAAAAGGACAACCCTGCAAAATAAAAAAAAATGAAACCAAAACTGCTACTTGAATTGACAAGGCCTACCATTGTCCCAAGTAGTCTGCAAGAGAGAGGTCTTTGAACATACCCTCGACGACGGCTGTCGCCTTGAATGCTGGAGCAGGACGCTGAACTCGGGCTACCATGGCTACCAAAGGTCAAGGATGTAACAGAGCAGGAGGAAAATGAAAGAGCCGATCCGATTTATTTCGCGTCCGGGCGCGTTGTGTACGCTTGTTTTGTTGCTTTCAAAGATCCAAAAATACCTTTTTTTTCTTCGGCGTCACATGCTCATCCCGACAGTGACGCTGACTCAGCCCAAACTGCGCTCCTCGGAGTAACACATCTGCTGCGATCATTATTAATGATAGGAGCTTAGACGAAGATGACAACTATAAAGCCACGATCTGCCACGCACTCAGTGCTCAGCAATGGACGCCCAAGAACTCACAGGGCTCCTTGGAGCTGGGGACCTAAAAATCACGACAGTAAAGCCTGACACGGAACCACTTGGCACAGGGTATAAGCTCTCTCCAGAGCAAGCTGCATTCTTCAAGGCACAAACCGGGATCGAGGACGATGACGACCTTAAGACGCACATTCTGGGAGTACAGGAAAGGGCATATAAGGTCAGTCAATGTCGTCTGGAGTGCACCCCGGAAGGTGACCGCCCCTTGAACGTAGACATTTCCCTACGTGTGTATTAGGTGGTTCATGTTCCTGCAGTACGTTCTTCCATTGTCACATTAATTAAAAAAATACTGATTAATATACAGGCCGGGGATTGCGACACATCTAGAGTACGAATATATTATTAGGCTTGGCCAAGAGCGCCAGGATGGGATCCTCCTGGATGTGGGCTGCTGCTGTGAGTAACCCACACTATGTGAGCTTTCTTTCCCGAAAACGCTGACGAGATGCATGCAATTAGTTGGACAGGATGCGAGGAGAGCCGTGGTAGACGGTTTTCCACTCAAGAACGTCGTGACCACTGATTTGCGTTCAGGTAAATGTCATAAGTTCGCGACAATGTCAATCAATGTTGACATGTTTCAAGAGTTTTACGAGCTGGGTCACGCCCTCTTCAACACAACGCCAGCAACCTATCCGATTAATTTTGTTTCTGGGGACGTGTTTGACCCCAACACGTTACAAATCGTCCCTCCTTTTGACGAGCCTCCCTCCGGAGAGCGACCAGACTTGCTTAAATTGACTTCGCTCAATTCACTTGCTGGCCGTTGTGCGGTGATCTACGCGTCCAACTTTTTCCACTTGTTTTCAGAGGAAAATCAACTCCACTTTGCCAAAGCGCTGGCAGGCTTATCATCTCCTCAGCCCGGTTCCATGATATGCGGTGAACACGTTGGAAACCGGCAGAAAGGAGTCTTTCATGGTGAAGAATCAGGCAGGGTATTTGATATGTTTCAGCACTCTGCCGAATCTTGGAGTGCCATGTGGGATGGCGAAGTCTTTCCAAAGGGAAGGGTGAGGGTAGACGCGAGGGTCGAGTTGAGGAACAAAGGCACTGTATTGGAATATTACCGATTGCAATGGTCGGTGGTGAGATTGTAAAGAAGTAAATGTGAATTGTACACTGTTCTATATTTGTGTAAGTTAGCTATAAAGGGGTTGTTTGTGCTTATTGAGTGCTGAAGCTAAAAGACAGGTGATAAACCTCACATAATCATAACCTAATTAGGCTGTCATATATCCCCTGGAGCATTAGGCTAATTAGCATGCCACTACCTGCCAATATTACTAGCAAAAACAATTTTTATTTCTAAAGCATAGCTGACCATCATCAGCAAAACCAGGATTTTGCCATAATAATCATAGTATTTTATAGTAGTCATAACATTCATAATGTTTTTAAAATGAATACAGTGACGCGAAAAAATCCTTGCAATATAGTACAGTATTTGGCTATTTTGTCTTAAATATAATGTATCATTACAGGGTGTGGGAATTGTGCTTAGCATTGGTGAGATAATTTATAGTACTTACTCTTGGCTACAATAATGGTCCCTAAGTCATGTGACCAGGATAAGGTGGTGGGAAGATATGATATGCTAATTCTAACACAGACACATTATTGCAAGGATTTACTATATGTATAGTACTTTCAGTTTGAAGGGTGAAATCTTATTCAAATAAAGGCATAGTTATGTTTGTTTGGTCCTACAAATAAAGATACACATATAAACATCATGTCTGAGTTTGAAAAAATTTACACACTTCTTTATTTTTGACCACTATCACCATGAAGTCTTTTCCTGCCACTCAAAAGCAAATCATTTTGTCTATGCTTGATTCTGATCATACTGCTTGCTCCATTGCCTCTGCCACTGGGGTCCATCTCTCTACCATCTCTAGACTTCATTCCAAGGAGTGTTCTAGCCTACAGAAGTCCATTGAAGGTCATCTATTAAAGTTTTCTTCTACTAATGTTTGCCATGCTAGTTAAGTGACCAAAACCCTTACCAATATCATCAATCAGTTTCTTTATCTAAATACAGTTTGTTAGCACTTGCAAAAAACTGGTATCAAGGCTATGGTTGATATACATATATTATAGGGAACTTACATTTTCTAGATGTATAGACCATTATTCAGGTAGCCATGTTATATTCAACCACATTTTTCTGGTCCACATATTATATTCATATGCATCATATATTGTACATCCACATATCGTCTGTTCATATCATTTGTCTATATCCAACTCTAGTTCATATACAATTTGTTTACATTCAGTCTATTCCATCCTATCTAGGATCTTATCTATTTAGAGGCAGATCCATCTGCTATATGTCCAATGCTTGTTGGTAAGTTCCCTTTTCCATTTCCACATACATACTTTTTATTATGATTCTTTCTCTTTTTCATTTATTTACTACTTTGGTGAATTGTATAACTGCTTATTTGTTTCCATAATCATGTTTTATTCTTTTTGATTCCAAAACACTCCATTATATGACTTTTATTTGGCCAATGGCTATTTGCCCTCATATCATATAATGATTCTATTTTCTTTTACAAACTTGGTCTATGCATGACATCTGTACATATATAAATCATAAGGATACACTATGTATATCCAAACTTGTCAGAACTCTTATTTTCCTTTCCCTCCTGTTATCTTATCTAATCTCATCTTATCTTATTGCACAGCCACTAGGGCTTATCCAGAATCTTATCGGAATGTTCTAGCATATTCCATGCTGGCCCTAAGCTGGTCTGTGCGCATAGTCATGTAGTATATAAGTAGTTAGTATTGTACCTTGTATCTCTTTTCCTTATGCTTGGTATTCATTACATTTAGGCCATTCTCACTTTGAGGGTGTGATCCTGATATAATACGAAGCATTCCACTTCTTTACTGCTCACTGTCGTCCATGGCAAACAGCTTACCACTCTAGCTTTTCACATTATCACTTCGAGAGTGAGTTGAGCCCTTAGCTTCTCCTCAGAACACCAGAGCGTGATGGTTGCACTTCGCATCCGCCCTCTCAAGCCCACACCCTCACCTAGCTGTGCTACTTAAGCTGTGAGCTAGTTTCTCATTGCGCTGTCAAGCCGTTCACGCTAAAACCCTTAACCCTTGCCTATCCTGCTTTCTTCAAGTGGAGATAGTATCCCTTAGCCGATAGGCTCTTTATCCTAAGTTCCCTCTTTGGTCTTCGCCCCCTTCTGACCAAGTGCACTTCGCACAAAGTCAAAACCCACTCTCCAGACACCATCCCTCTTCGGGTAACATGTCCGCGTCGACCATCGTGTACAGTGGTCAGCACCTGTGCACTTGATGCACAGCGGTAAACCACCATTATCAGGTTAAGTTGGGGACTGCCGCCATTCACACAGCGTGCCTCTCTCTAAAAACTGTGCATCTTGCACCCTTGTTACTGGTTCATTTTGGTTAAGACCAGTTGCATTATCGAGCGTTATTCGGTAATTCTACACTGGCTTTGACCATCTACCAAGTCTTGTTAGTTCTGGTCTATAAGAACTATCTTCCGTGGACACCCTCTACTCCTCAAGTGGTGAGAAGAAGCCTTGAGGAGTCCGTCGATGAACAAAGAGTTTCTCCCCTTCCATTCCCACTTTCGACCCTGACCTAGAGGAGTCATATAAGACTCTAGGTGCTCGGGTATTGTGTTTCCTTCCTTTCGCACTCGGACCTGAGACATTTTGGTGTTGCTCGGTCATTGCGCTCCCTCTCTTCTAGCCCCAACACAGCAGTCTAGCTGCCTGCTTAAACACAATGGCCATCGTTGTCCTCCCTTCTGGCTGAAAGGTTTATACTGGCCAGTCCTCCCCGTCCACTGTGTACGAAACCTCCCTCGATGCCACGGTACTTCGATACCAAAACCCCACCTCCAAGCGCACTTGCAATCGCACTTATAAAGAAGCTTGCATGCCCATCCTAGGCGATACCTGGGATGACATCATGGACAACGATTTACCCCTCACGTCCTTGACCTTTATAGCATCAGTTGATGCTCCTTCCTATTAAATAACGGCTGAGACTGTTATTTAATAGGTTATGAGCCCTGTTTAGTGCAAAACAGCCCAATGCCGAACGATGTTCTTGGACCCCACCTCATGGGCTCCGACTCCAGCAACATCCCCGTCCTCATGGAGAAAAACTATGCCATATGAAAGGTGAAAATAAAAGGGAAACTTCAGTGTGAGAAGGTGTGGGGAATGGTCTCTGGCACCGACCCAGACCCATCGAAAGTCGTTCCTAAAACACCCTCGGCCTCGACCTCCACCTCAACCACAGCCTCTGCCCCTACCACGTTCACCACACTCCCATTGGACACCTGGCACATCCAAAATGAGAAAGCGCTTGGCATAATCATCGAATTCATCAGCAACGAACAAATCCCCCTTATTGCCGATGAGGAGTTCGCCAAGTCTGCATGGGAAAAGCTCAAGAACACCTACCAAGGAACGAACGTTGCACTTATGGCTTTCCTCACCATCATGTTGATGCTTAAGCACTGCTATGTCAAAGGCAACTCCATGGCAGAGCATGTCGCAGCCTTCGCGGCCGACAAACAAAACCTGGTGGCCATGAAAAAGCCAATTAGCAATGAGATGGTATCGCTGTTCCTCCTGACATTGCTCCCCCAAACGCCTGTGTGGGAGGTATTCACAACATCGTACTTACAATCACAACCAGCAGGACAAGACATCTCCTTCAAAACAACCACCACACGATTACTGTTGCAAATGACCCTCATGGACAGCAACACCTGTGCTGAAGTCGACAAACCATCTGCCCTTGTCACCAATGATGAAAACCCCTACTGCGAATACCATGAGGCCACCGGCCACATGACAAAGGACTGCCGTGACCTCAAAAGGCTAAGGAAAGGGAAAAGGGCCAATAACAAAGGGGGACAAAAGCAACGAAAGGACAAGGAAAAGGCGAACAAGGCCGACAATGACAGCAACTCAGACTCCGAGAATAACCTCACCACTAGCGACAGCAGAACTGAGAGGGCACAAGTGACGAAGGCAAAGAGATGAGGTAGAAAAGAATGTGTATATATCACGAAGGCATTAATGAAACAGGCTCAGTTGTACACTGCGGGATCCACCAAAAGCCAATTGCTCGACATCCTTATTGACTCTGGGTGCTCACGACACATGTCGCCACATCGCTCCTGGTTCATGAAATCATCATTCAAAGTACTACGCAAACGAATCAAGATCCACCTCGGAGACAACTCGACAATCTATGCAACCGGAATTGGTTCCATCAACTGCATCCAATTGCACGATGGTGAGCGGCGCAACCTCGTCATCAATAACATCCTTTACATGCCAAAACTGGCCATCACCCTGCTATCAGTCCACTGCCTAGCACAGAAACACCTAATCATATTCAACGGACAAATGTGCTTGATCCGCGATAAAGAGAGTCATGACCCTGTCGCAGAGGGCGAACTGCACGGCAACCTCTACCGCCTTAAATCACAACCAATCTCCTCAGCATCCCACCACACAGAAAGCACTCACGTCGCAACTAACATCAACACACTCCACCGTCACCTCGGACACATTGACCATGACACCATCCGTCGCATGGTGTCAGATGGACACATGAAAGGGGTCGATGCAGTGACAGGGAGGGAGACATTCTGTGAAAGCTGTGTCAACGCGAAAATGAAAAAAACTACCCTTCAGGCATGAATGAGAAACTGCCACTGCACCACTTACACTCATCCACTCTGATGTTGGCAGCCCAATCACCCCACAGTCCCCTGAAGGTCACAAATACTGGATCACCTTCATTGACGACCACACGCGCTACCCATGGATATTGTTCATGAAACACAAATGTGAGGCTCTCACAAAATTCAAGAAGTGGCAAAGTGCAGTCAAGCCATTATACAACATGAAGGTCGGATCTCTCAACTTCTCCCAAAACTGGGTATGAATATTCTGCACTGATAATGGTGGTGAATACACATCACGAGAATTCAGCACTCACCTCACGAGACTTCACATCATACATCAAACAACCACACCTGACACTCCAGAGCAGAATGGACTAGCAGAGCGAATGAACCAAACCATATCCACAAGGGCGTTAGCAATGCTCATTGACTCGAGACTACCAAAAATGTACTGGCCACATGCTTACCAAGCGGCAATGTACATCATTGCCTGTAGCCCGGCCGCTGGACTGAACAGCCTAACACTCTA
>JBBPQW010000168.1:0-33931 GCA_038092695.1 Boletus rubropictus | reverse complement strand
GTATCTTCATAATCATTAGCATCAGTACTTGACAAGAGCAACAATGTCTCTAGCAGCAATGCTATAGATTGAGCCATCCTAGTACTTAGAATCCTTTTGATTCCTCTTGCATGTGACCGTGAGACCTCACAGTCCATGGACCATCCTCTGTGCTTTTACCATGTGATCTCTGATCACATGATGCCACGTGACTTATCATGTGATGACATTATATCACATGCCTGTAGTCATTGAGCTTGCCTTATTGATGAATCACCATTAGCCCTTAGTCAGACCCTATTGGCTAATCCTTGTTTACATTCATTGATGATATTATAGAGTTCAAGATCAGATCTTAGATCTGTATCCAATGACAATCTCCAAGGATCTCATCTTGGATCTAATCTCCACTCTTTCCCCTTTTAGTAGTATTAGATCTTGATCTGTAGGATCTCAATCTTCCCAATATAGTATACACTATCTAGATTCCCTTTCCCTGTAGTTAAGTCTGTCCAGTGCATTGTGTGTCTCATGAGTAGGGTCCACAACACTTGGTTAAGACTATAGACGGTTTGGGTATTGGATGCCCCTATTGAATCATACTGGTCGGCTCCCAGACCTATGGAATGTTCTTCTATGGTTGATCGTTGCCTGAAAACAGTTGCTGAGTAAACAGCAGATCAAATCTTTTTGCTGCCCAGAGAATAGGGCCTCATCTAGGGAGTTTCCTGTTTTTATTTTTGATTCCCACAATGCCTTTAGTGGAGTGCCTAGGAAGCACAGGTCATTTGACCTTTGGTGATGTTTAAGGACAGTAGCTAGTATCTTCGAAGTTGCCCACTTGGGTTTGATAGACCACGCTGGGATTGTGCCCAGTTTGCAAAGACCAACCATGGACCGCTCACAGAAGTCCATTGGGCTGAGGTTATTTAGGAATTTGTAGTCCCCTGTGGCTAGGGAGGTAGAGCATCAGTATTAGATATATTCGATGAGCCGTAGTTATTAGGGAGCGGTTGGTTTTGGGTTAACCAGGTAAAACCCTTAGGAGTGTTTGGGGAGTTGTCACGTTATCCCTCCTTATGGTAAAAACCGTCATGAGATTGTAGGTGAACCAGAAGAAAACCTTCGCTTGCAGTTATAGGTACGCCGAGAAAGCCTTTAGGTTACTAGTGAGCCTGGCTATGGGTAGAGCCTTTAAAACTTCTATATACGAGTTGTGGGTTACCTTTGGTTACTTGAAAACCCTTATGTACATGGTTGACAGTGAACCATTGGTTGAAAACTGTGGATTGCAGTTTAGGACAGAGTAGAAGGTTGTTGGTTATCCTGGAAAACCTTTGACTAGTATTGACGAGCAGGTTCATTGGCATAGCCTATGGATACAGAAAAGCCAACTTCAATGCCTTGAGTTCACAGAGCTACATGGGAAAACTGCAGGGTTTAAAGGTTATCTAGGATAAAAACCTTCCTCGAAAGTTAGCAGACCTTGGTTAGAAAACTGCACAGAAATCCAGAGCGACCCAGTTAAACAACATCGACTGGTTATTTGGATCAAGAGGTGATACTTGGAAATGCAACAGTATTAATGAACGATGGGTTATGGCTTAGCCTGAAGCTATAGAGAAAAGCCAGTATAAAGAGTCTATGGAGAAGAAAAGGAAACAGCCCTTTGAAGCCATATGCCAAGATGAGGAAACTTTTAGGATAGGAAGCTATTGGCCTTGGGTGCAGAGGTTAAAACTCAGCTTGGCTTGGCAACTGATGACTAGGAGTTTGACTAGGTTGAAAGGCCTACTTCTATGGTGGATCTATGAGAGATAAAAAGTGGAAAAAGACATGTGGATAAGGGAGATGTCTTATTTGGGATGACACACCCCTTAGAGAGGGGATATATGATAATGAAGTGACATGATATTTAGATGGAAGTATTCGGGTAGATGCAGGACCTGAATAAGTCCTAAAACTGTTCATGGGACCTGAGTATGTCCTAAAACTGTTTGTAAGGACCTGAGTATGTCCTTAAACTACTGCATGGGACCTGGGCATGTCTTTAAACTGTTTCGCCAGAGTTTTTGATTACCTCATACAAGATAAAAACCTTCATGTAGTGTGACAGGAACACTTGATTTATGGTTATCCACTAAAACCAAAAAAAAAGAGAAAAGGTAATATAGCGTTATGGGTGTTTATGACTAAATCCTTGGTAGATTGGCAAGGGATTATGGGATAGCCCTCTGAGAACAGAAAAAACCCTTCAGTTGTTGGTGAGCTGTAGAAAACCTTTACAGGGTTATTAGTTATCCTTTAAAACTTCATTAACCGGTTGGCAGAGCTGTATCTGAGAAAACTGCACAAGAGAGCTTTCATTGGTCTTAGTACCTGCCAATAATCACTGGTGTGCTCATTAGATTCTGGGCATTGCTTACGGCTACATATGCAGGCAGTTGCTTTCAGAAAGAACCACTCCAAGAACCAAGGAGATGGAGGCCAGTTGAGACATTATAGGGAAAAGATTGTGGGTTGTGAGCTGGCCCATTGCAAAAAAACTCTCAGGAGATGGTTTTGGGTAAACCTATGGAAAACCCCTTGGGTAGTTTGGTATTGGGTTATTGCTGAATCCAGGATAGTAAAAGCATGGGAATAGTAGGTTGGTGCTAAACCTTCTTCAAGTAAAAAAGTGGCCTTGAGATAGGTTTCAGGTTATCCTTGTTGAAAACCTTGGATTAGGATTTAGGAGATAGGGTTAGTAGTTGAGACTGACCTTAGGCTTTCTTCTAGGCTTCGCTGCCATTTGAAGTACACTGCTGTTTGGATTGCAATAGGTCAAGATGAAAGCTAGGAGATAAAAAGTTATAAAGTCATGATAAAAAGATGAATGGTAGTATTGTTATAGGCTGACGAAGACTTGAAAAGTTGGTAGGGATTGAAGGTTGTTAAGGTTGCCTCAATTGGTGTCATGATAACAGACTAAAAAACTGAACGTCTCTTTCAATAGCTCGCTACCATGGGAGATTTGGGGTTGTAGTATTAGCCCGATAAAACCTTCATTAGTGTCCACCAGTACATGCTAGGTTAACTGTGCAATGGTTTTGGTTACAAGTTGTAGGAGCTTGGTCTTCAAAACCTTCATCCTTGTTTGCTGGTATCAATTCGAAAAACCACGCATGGGTTATGGTTAGAGTTGGTAGAGCTCTGTTAGGAAAACTACTAGGAGCTGAATGGATTTAACACTTGGTCATGATGAGAGTTGGTAGAACTTGGAGACAAAACTACTAGGGAACTGGGCTGGTTGTTTATTCAACACTTGGTTTTGGTTTCTGGTTAGCCGTTAAAACCTCATGGTTCTGCGTTAGCCAATAAAACATCTGGAGTTGCTGGTTAGCTGTTTGTTAAAACCAGAATGTATTTTCTTTAATGAGTTGCCGATTGTTTTGGGATGTTTGGAGTTGTGGCCAAGCAGATAGGAGCTGGCACATTTTTCTATTGGACAATAGTTTTTAGATTCTTAGTAGATAAAAAGATGAAAACTTTGCCCATGGTAAGGAGTTAAAATCCTCACATGTCTAGGTAGTAGTCGAGAAAAGAAAAAGCATAAAAAGAGTATAGTTCACGGTTATTCCTCTGCATTCAGTTAAAAGGATATACATAGTTGTTTTGAAGAGCAGAGTAGAAACTGCTTTAACAAACTGTGATACATTGGCATTGAAATGTTTCATGTTAATCTCTTCTTTATTTATAGGTTTCGGTTCACATAGTGATAGGACGCTTTCTGACATGGACAGATGTATTATCAGTAGTATATACTCAGACATTGCATTATTTAGATTCTCTAAAAAAGACCATGATGGCAATACCACCTAGTTACAAAAGAAAAACAAAAAGTTTTAAAAGATGCATTTGCACAAAAACACAAAAACATATTTGCTGGTTGTCGTGCATAGCATTCAACCTTTGATGGTGCTAGATAACCTTAGGATCTTTGTCAACACTTGGCATTTCTTGTTTCTTATGATTATGTTTCTTTGAAAAGAGTACCATGACTCCATCGAGTAGACCTCGCTAGTGGCTTTGTGCCAGAAGCCAATGGATAACTGGAAAAATTCATCAATTCATACCCCAGGATAGTTGATTGGTTTATTAGAGATAGTTTTGATACACTAACCAAAGAGCTGAGTTCACGCTCATGGTTACTTACCTGGAAAATCAGTTGGTGAGCTAGTTGGGCGATTACCATTCATTGCCATGTTGCTTAACCCTCCTTGCTCATTACCACTGGTCAACCTCTTATTCTTCAATCCTCCAAGCCAGTCTTTATTTGTCCTAGAATGATTATCCAAATTTCGCCAAGTTGTCACAGGATTCACCGGGAGTTGAATCCCAAAGAGGGGATAGTGTTGTGAATAGAGTGAACAATCATATTTAACCATCATTGTATTTACCAATTGCTGATGTTGTCCTTGACGATAGTCATTCTTTTACACTTCATGACATCCTTCACGACCTCATGAAGGCATACACTATTCTTTGCCTTCAATGACAAACCATACCCTCTGGAGTACTAGGCTCCATCGTATCTTCATAATCATTAGCATCAGTACTTGACAAGAGCAACAATGTCTCTAGCAGCAATGCTATAGATTGAGCCATCCTAGTACTTAGAATCCTTTTGATTCCTCTTGCATGTGACCGTGAGACCTCACAGTCCATGGACCATCCTCTGTGCTCCTACCATGTGATCTCTGATCACATGATGCCACGTGACTTATCATGTGATGACATTATATCACATGCCCGTAGTCATTGAGCTTGCCTCATTGATGAATTACCATTAGTCCTTAGTCAGACCCTATTGGTTAATCCTTGTTTACATTCATTGATGATATTATAGAGTTCAAGATCAGATCTTAGATCTGTATCCAATGACAATCTCCAAGGATCTCATCTTGGATCTAATCTCCACTCTTTCCCCTTTTAGTAGTATTAGATCTTGATCTGTAGGATCTCAATCTTCCCAATATAGTATACACTATCTAGATTCCCTTTCCCTGTAGTTAAGTCTGTCCAGTGCATTGTGTGTCTCACGAGTAGAGTCCACAACATATATACTGGTATAAACTGAGCATGGACCAAGTATGTAAAAGGAAATAGAGAAATTATACAACTTGAGAAAGAATGGCCATTGGCTGAAGGTATGAGATAAGAGGTAGAATGGCCATTGGCCGAAAGGAGTCATATGAGATAAGAGATAAAAGATAAGCAGAGCTTATAACCAAGAGGTCAGCTGAGGAAGAAGTCTGAAAGATAGCACATGCCTGTGGGAACAGCTAAGTGGTTATACAGTTCACATATAGTGAGAAATAAAGAAAAGAATAAACTGTAACATTACCCTCCGTCTAGATGAAAGATTATCCAAACTTTTTCTTTCTATCATAAGTCAATGAATCCTCCAACAGGGAACCCTGTGATGTTAGCATACCCTACATCATCAATGACATCATCTCCTGGGTCAGAGTTGATGGGTGCAGGGGAGTGTCATCAAGGGACGGTTCAACAGCAATGTTGGGAAGAGCAGGAAAGGAAGGAATTCCTCAATAACTGACTGGAGGAAGAGAAAGAGGAGGTGTTCCTCCTTCAAAGGGGACAGGCTGCTTGGATATGATCAGGTTGGAACTGAAGACAAAGGGGGCATTGGTATAGAGAGCAGTTAATGTGAATATAACCCAGTCATTGACAGATGAAGCAGGCTTCTGGGAAGTGGGGGTCAGATGGGGATAAGAGGGCTAGTGTAATGGCTCTCTGCCAGTCTTCTTCAATGAATTGTTGTTCTAGCTGGTCAAGCATTCTGGCTTCATTCTCAGTTAGAATGGGGGTAATAGCATCATTGGAAGAGAATCTTCTGTGGAAGAGAGGAATGGTGGTGGTAGGCAATGGCAATGGATCTCTTTGTGATGGAATAGGGATGGGGTCAGGAGACAAGGTTTGGTTAAATGGTGGACTGGTGTGGAATTTGTGGTTGGAAAGATCTTCAAGCATGTTCTCTATCCTAAGCTGGTCCATTCCAATAAGCAACTGGTCCTTTATCTTGTCTCATGCATGCTGAGCCATCTGAAGGGCCATCCTACAAGTGTATACCAGCTCTTCCTGTAAGTCATTTTGGGGTTTGGATAGCTGGACCATAATATGATCTAGGCAAAGGATGATGCGTTGGTTAGCTAGAAAGGATCTATATAAAATGTCCAGCAGTGAATTGGTATCTAAAGAATGAGATAAGAAGAGGGCATAGCATGGTTCTAGAAAAGGGATTGTCATGGCCTGAAGGCCAGCTTCATTGATGGGGTTTCATAGTTGGTGGGCATACTGGTGTTCATGGGTAGTATTCATAGTGGTGGTCAGGGCTCAAGGATGGGATGTGGAGAATGACTATGGGTGAGCCTTTTTATAGGCTTTTAGTAATCTAGGGGCATTATCTAAGGAACTTTCTGGTTCTCATGAATTATCAGCCAACAGGTATCCTTTCCATTTGATAAGAAATTTCTGTTGGGTTGGGGATCCTTTGTGACTAAGGATTGCTTCAATTTCATATTCTTCTTCCCCTTCTACAAGT
Source organism: Boletus rubropictus (assembly GCA_038092695.1). Taxonomy (NCBI): domain Eukaryota; kingdom Fungi; phylum Basidiomycota; class Agaricomycetes; order Boletales; family Boletaceae; genus Boletus; species Boletus rubropictus. Next base: position 27,348 of record JBBPQW010000168.1, on the reverse strand, counting down.
TCTGGTGGCAGTCTCCTAAAATTTGGCCCATGTACATTGTTTTTGTAATAGGGTGATAGGAGGGAAGCATGGAAAACAGGATATATCTTTCATGTTTCAGGGAGTCAAAGTCAATATGTGATTGGAGATAGAACTTTCATTATCATAAAAGATCCTTCTTGTTTTGTGGCAAACTTCAGATTTTCTATGTGGTGCTTCAGATTGTGCACTTCTAGCCAAACTTTGTCCTCTTTGGCAAAGGGTGTGAACGAGTGTCAGTTTCTTCATTTCATTGTCATTTGCACAAGTTCATGGGCAGCAAGGGCTTCATCTCATGCTGCAGAGAGTTATTTCAGGCAGTTTTCAACTGTGGGAAGGTTCATGTCAGAGATGACCATGGAGAGTGATCAGGGTTTATATCATATCATTAGGAAGAACAGAGATTGTCCAGTCATGGAGTGAGAGCAGTAATTATGCATGAATTCTGCCATGGGAATCTTTTCTGCCCATGAGATGGGATTCAATCTATAGTAGATCCGCAAGTATGTCTCAATCTCCTGGTTTACCCTTTCTGTTTCTCCATATGTCTGCAGGTGGTACACTGTGAATAGGGCAAGGTTATATCTGAGGAGTTATTCTAGTTCTTTTACAAAGGCAAAGGCAAACTGTGGGCATCAATCTGAAATAATTTTGTCTTAAAGGCCAAAACAAGTGTAGACCTTTTCATAAAACAGTGTGGCAATGCCAGCTGAGTCAATTGTCTTCTTTATAGGGCAAAGGATTACCCCCTTTATAAGCCCATGGTTGACCATGACCAGAAGTGAGTTGAAATCATTAGATAGGGGGAGGTCAGTTATCAAGTCACAAGACACCTGCTGAAAGGGTCATAACACATGGGAAGGGATTGGAGTCAGGGGAGCCATGGTTGGGTGGGTGTTGGCCTTGTTCTGCTAGCAGATTGCACAGCCTTCTACATATTTTCTGATAAATATGGCCAGGCCAGGCCACCAATATTCTTGTGCAACAAGTTGTTGTGTTTTCAAGTAGCTGGGGTGTCCAGCAGTGTTGTGGTCATGGTTCTGAGCAATAACAGCATGTTGGTGGTCAGGGGAAATATAGACCTGGTTCTGATATGTAAGTATTCCAGCATCATATTTCCAGTTGGAGAGTTGGTCTTGGAGAAAGGATGGGATGTCTTCCAGTCATCTAAGAGCCATAAGGACAATGGGATTGTCAGGGGTCAAAAGTCGAATCTTGTCCTATAGGGCTATATCTATGAGGTTAATAAAGACTGATGGGGAAAGAAGTGTTGTGGCCATGTTGTCATCGTCATTTGGGGGAATCAGATCTGGTCATCATGAAAGAGTGTCAGGGCCAGATAGGAGTTTTCCAGGTACATGCATCATTTGAAAATCATAATCAGCGAGGTCCAATAGCCATCTTGCTTGTCATTGATTCAGATTCTGAGGTTTTCTAAAATATGTCAGATTCTGAGGTTTTCTAAAATATGTCAGATTTTTATGGTTGGTGAAAATCGTCACCCTATATGGCATTCCTTGAAGGTAATGATGCCATGTCTTTAATGCCCATATGATGGCAAGCAGTTCTCTATCAAAAATGTCATAGTTTCTTTTGGCAGAAGTGAAGGTCTGGGAGATATAGGCACATGGGTGCCATTTTCTGTTGGTGTCAGTTTGTAATAATATCCCTCCAGTGGCATACTTGGAGGTGTCAGTCACAATAGTGAATAATTGTTCAAGGTTCAGCATAGTCAGAACCAGTTCTTCAGTAAAGATCGTCTTGAGCCTTTTAAAGGCTTCATTGTGTCATGACCCCCATTCCCAGGGGTGGTTCTTCTTCATCAAGTCAAGGAGGGATCTGGTAATATCAGAGTAGTGGGGTACGAATCATCTGTAGAAGTTAGCAAACCTCAAAAATGATCTGACATCCTTGACTTTTGTCAGTGTCAGCCAGTTTTTGATCCCCTTTACCTTGATGGGGTCCATCACAACATGCTCTTGCTTTATAATCATTCCAAGATATTTGACTTTTGAACAGTTGAAGTGGCATTTTTCAAGCTTTAGGCAGAGGTCAAGTTTTTTCATGTGTGTCAGAACCAATTGTTTTCCTCTCGCTCTTATCTTTCTCTTTCATCTTATCTTATCTTATCGCACAGCCACCATCTAATCTTCCCCTTTACAATAGAACATTCCATACCATTCCACACCTACCCTAAGGTGGTCTGTGCACTCAATCCTATAGTATATAAGTAGTCAGTCGAGTAACTTGTACTTTTCTCACATTTGGAATTCAGATCTTTGGGGCATCACAGTTGTGTGTGCTCACCTGACATAATTCCAAACATACCATCTTTCCTGCCTGCTCATTGTCATTCATGACGAGCTTGCAACCTTTTCAACCTTTCACTTTTCACATACCCTCTACTCTAGAGCTGGTTGAGCTGTTCACTCCCACTCTCAAGACCCAAGCATGACGTTGACACTTTGTCAGCACCCTCACAAGCTCGCCCGTTCCTAGTGCTGTCAAAACTCCACACTCAAGGCCTATCCTTCTTCATTCAAGAGGAGATAGTATTCCCCGGTCAATAGACCTTTATCAATAAGTTTTCTTTTCACTTCTCAACACCCATCCAGACAAGGGCACCTCACCTAAGTCCATTCCACCTTCCAAGCAGTGCTCCACTTCGGACGTCTGCTCGCGTGAACCAACACGCACAGCGGTTAGTGTCTGTACACTTGACGTACAGCGGTGAACCACCAAAATCCGGTTGATTTGGTCATCGCCGCCATTTGCATAGCGCGCCCTTGACCAGACGTTGTGCTTCAGGGCATCCTTGTTATTGATCCATTTCGGTTAAGATTGATCGCATTACCTAGCGTTATTGGGTAGTATGACACCGCCTTTGAGCGTTCTTCGAGTCTTCTGTATTCTGGTCTATAAGAATACTGTTCCGAGGCTGCCTTCTACCCAAATCAAGAGGTGAGAAGAACACCGAGGAGACCATCGAAGAAGACAAAGTTTTTGTTTTATGCCCCTTCCATATTCCTGCCCTCACTTCTGATCACTGGTAAGAGACACAGTTCAGGAACCAGTGAGCTCAGAGAACGCGCCCCTACTACAGCAATCACCAGTCCCCACTCCCCAATCCACACCTAAGATGTCGACATCCGCCCTCCTTTCCACAGGAGAACCTATCTATACCGACACATCCCTCCCTTTCTCCGTTCACTACACAGATTGGAGGAACCACTATGAGGCTGACACCTTCAATCACTTAGTGCCACCTGAACCACCCACCGCCATTCAGTACCAGGCTCAGAGAGCCATGGAACAAACAAGGACTACCCCGACCCAACTTATGCCTCGCCTTCAAGCCAAAGGAAAGAAACCACTGCGCCAAATGGGCGACAGTGAGGACGACTCCGAAGAGGAGATAGAGGTTAGGCTGCCCACTGCAGAGCATGGAGTGCCAAGACCACAGTCCCCCCAGCTGTCCAATGGCCCAAAGTTGGGCAAGAGTTATATCTCTAAACCGGCTATCTTCCAAGGAGAGAAAGCCAAGTACAAATCCTGGACCATCTCCCTCCACAACTACTGCTTGGGATTTGATCCCACATCCTCCAACCACCAGAAGGTCTCAATGGCCTTAAGTTTTATAGGCAGAAGCGAAGAGAACTTGGCTTCTCACTTCACCAACCTTTACTTCAAAACATGCCTAGGTCTAGATGACTGGGCACAATTCCAAAACATAATGGATGAGCAATTCTGACCAGCCACCACAAGGCGGGAGGCATATGAGAAGCTTATGCATCTCAAACAAGGATCGAACTTGGTTGAAGATTTCTTCAACCAGATGTCCCAGCTCATGGCAGAGGCTGGTATGACTCACAATACTGAGTTCAATGAAATGCTCCTCTGAATATGTCAACAGGGTATCAGAGAAGATATCCTCAACTTCGCTGAGCAGGGAACGCCCAGCCTAGCTTTCTCGACTTCCCTCAATAAGTGGGAAAAGCATTTATGGATGGCAGAGGCAGCCATCCAAGCGAGGAAGTTACATAAGGCTTACAACCCTACTTGCACTCCTTTTAATCTGAATTGGAGGAATAGGACCACTGCGGCTACCGGTCCCAACTCCATTTAACCCAACAATGTACCTCGGGCTCTGCAGCAGCCCAGAACTACACAGGTTCTGGCACCAAGTTTTAGCACACCAGGAACATTTGAAGGAAGCGGTGTCCCTATGGATGTTGGGGAGGCATGCACTAAAGGACTATGTTTCAAGTGTGGAGATAAGTGGCCATGTGCCAAACACCCTCTGAAGAACCCTCTGAGGAGGATGCGATGTGCTGTCTTTAGAGGTGTAAAGGTTTTCTACCAGACTGATGAAGAGCTCGCAAATTCCATCAAGCAAGTGGAAATCGACGAGCAGGGTTTTACGCAAGGCGAGTAGGGAGCAGCCGCCCTAACTTGCCAAAGGACAAAGTGTCTTCTGTGTGTAGTTCGCCCATAGTACCCATGTATGATAATAGCAATAGATTTGCTGTGTTACCTTGCAAAACACTGAAGGAAACTGAGTCAAAGGCTGAGACAAAGGTTCGAATTCTCCAATGTCACAAAACTGAGTTGGAAGAAATTAAAAAGGAAAAAGTATGTCCAAATAAGAAGGTTTCAGGTAAACCTAGGAAAACCCCCATAAGCGACAAGGAGGCTTTAAAGAACACCCAAGAAGAAACAGAACAAGGGGTTCTCAAAGTCATTCGAACCAATCAGTCAATTCCTCTACCAAAGCGAGGATCCCCTGATGCAGCAGGGTATGATCTGTACGCTGGAGAGGACGCGATTGTGCCAGCTAGAGGGCAGGCTCTAGTAAACACCAAGATGAGTTTCACCATTGAGAAAGGCCATTATGGCCATATAGCTCCAAGGTCAGGACTTGCCGTAAAAGCCTCCATTCCCACAGGAGCAGGAGTGATCGACTCTGATTACTGAGGAGAAGTTAAGATCCTCCTGTTAAACCATTCAGATAAGGACTTCAAAGTTCAAATCAAAGATTGGATCGCCCAATTAATAATAGAAAAGATCCAAACCCCAGTAGTCTATGAATATGATTACTTCGAAGACATAACCGAGCGAGGGGAACAAGGCTTTGGGAGTACTGGCATGAAGCGAGTACGACATGAATGGCAAAATGTTGTTAATCCTTGGATGGTAAGGTGGATGCAATGCCAAATTCGCAACAGCGAAGAGAGGGCAGCAGAACACCTGAAGTCCTTCGTTCATCACGAGAGACATCTTGAGGTGACAAAAGAACTCATAAGAGACTTTAGAAAATTATCGGAGGATGAACTAGACCTATACCTGAGAGACCTACAAAGGAAGCCAAGACATAAAAAGGCATCTGAGCGAAGGAGACACAAAAACTCACTCGAAATTCCTGTCATAATCCACACCAATGATGGACAGGATCTTGATGTCAAGGCATTGATAGACTCAGGATGCACAGGTTCGGCCATCAATAAAGAATTCATAACAGAAAAAGGAATCAAAACCAACAAACTCCTGATACCAGTGAAAGTATATAATGCCGACGGCTCCCTTAACAAAGCTGGGCAAATCACTGAGTACACTGTTGTTGAATTGAGAATAGCCGACCATAGCGAAAAGATCGCCCTATCTGTTACAAGTCTCAGAACGAATACCGTGTTCCTTGGACACGACTGGCTCCAACTCCACAACCCACAAATCAACTGGCCCACAGGCCGGATTGAATTTCAGTGTGAAAATGACCACATGCCGAAGTTGATGGAGGACAAGAACAAGGAAGAGGAACACAAAGAAGTCAAATGCTCGGAAGGTGACAGACTCTTCCAGTTCGATCTCAATTGGCTATTTAGAAATACTGCCACTGAGATTGCAGCTAAAGAATTCACTGCAAAAAAGAAGAAAACTTTAGAGGAGGTATCACCTCCCTATGTACATGAATTTGCAGATGTCTTCACGAAAGAATCGTTCAATGAACTCCCACCACAATGGCCTTGGGATCATGCGATCGAACTCCTACCAGGAGAACACATGGTCGATTGCAAAATCTATCCCCTAGGACCAGGCGAACAGAAGGAGTTGGATGATTTCCTGGAAGAAAACCTAAAGAGCAGTCGCATATGCCCATCAAAAAGTCCCTTTGCCTTCACCTTCTTCTTTATTAAGAAGAAAGACGGACGACTTCGTCCTGTTCAGGATTGTTGGAAGCTAAACGTGGTCACCATACGCAACCAATATCTGCTACCCCTCATCAACGAGTTGGTGGATAAACTCAAGTCCGCCAAATACTACACCAAATTTGATGTAAGGTGGGAGTATAACAACGTGAGGATGAAAGAAGGAGATGAGTGGAAAGCGGCCTTCCATACCAATAGAGGTCTATTTGAACCACTTGTAATGTTCTTTGGGTTAACCAATTCACCTGCAACCTTTCAAACAATGATGAATTCACTGTTTAAGGAACTGATCAATTGAGGAGTTATAGTCGTTTATATCGATGACATCATGATCTTCACCAAGATGATCAAAGAACACCAATAGGTTGTTAAAGAAGTTCTCGAAATCCTAAGACGAGAACACCTCTACTTAAGGCATGACAAATGTGATTTCGAGGTCAGCGAAACCAAGTTCTTAGGGATTATTGTTTCCCAAGACCACATTAAAATGGAACCCAAGAAGGTGCAGGCCATCAAAGATTGGCCAGTCCCCCAGTCACAAAAACAACTACGTGGCTTCTTAGGATTTCTCAACTTCTACCGACAGTTCATAAAGAACTTCGCGCAAATTGCTCAACCCTTGAACGCTCTCACCTCTGAACTCAAGAAGTTCAAGTGGACCCTGGAGTGCCAGAAAGCAATGGACTCCCTGAAAGATACACTGATATCGGCACTGGCATTAGCCATGCCTACCGACAATGACCCTTTCCGTGTCGAGACTAATAGGTCCAGCATTGGAGTGGGTGCCATGTTGTCACAGCTCCAGGATGGGAAATGGCATCCTATTGCCTTTATCTCTAGATCCTTGAATGATGCAGGGCAAAACTACCATGCTGCCGACCTAGAAATGTTGGCCGTTATCTTCGCCCTTAAGGAATGGAGACAGTACCTCCTAGGAGCCAAACATGTATTCAAAGTCCTCGTGGACCACAAGAATCTCAAATACTTCAAGCGACCTGTCGATTTATCCCACCATCAAGCCCAATGGCAACAAATTATCCAAGAATACAACTTTGTTATTAAACACCGATCAGGCAAGACTAATCTGGCTGACCCTCTGTCCAGGAGGCCAGATTATGAGAAGGGGGTAGAACAAGACAACAAGGATAAAATTCTACTCCCTGACAGGTTTTTCGAAGAACACGAGAAAATTCACACCCAAAACTGGTCAACTATCAAGTCGCAAATCACGCAATACCAGTCAAAAGCCGAGAGATTCACCTGTGAGGAACTCGAAAAAGAAGGATCTCCATGGAAGAGGGAGAATGGGTTGGTAAAATGGAAAGAACTACTCTACGTCCCATATGATAAAGGTCTAAAAGAGCAGGTGATTAAAGAAAACCACGATCACCCCTTGGCAGGACATCCAGGCACCAGAAGAACCCAAGACCTCATTATAACGAGATACTACTGGCCCACCGTACAGAAAGACGTCAAAGCCTATATGAAAGGCTGTAACCACTGTCAAAAGACCAAAACCAGGACAGTAGCAAGTCACACCCCCCTAACTCCTAACGAGATACCAACCGCGCCTTGGAAAGTGATATCGGTGGACATAATAGGCCCTCTCCCAGAGTCAAAAGGGAAAGACACCATCTTGACCATTGTGAACCACTTCTCCAAGATGATCCATCTATTCCCTGTGTCCTCAACTATCACCGCAAAAGGAGTAGCCACAATTTTTAGAGACCATGTGTTCAAGCTCCATGGCACTCCAAAGAAGGTGATCTCAGACCAAGGACCCCAGTTCGTCTCAAATTTTATGACGGATTTGTATTCGCTCCTCCACATCCAAGGAAACCTGTCCATGGCATACCATTCTCAAACCAACAGACAGACAGAGCAGATCAACTCTGAAGTGGAGCTCTATCTTCGGATATACGTAAACCATTGACAAAACGACTGGGTTGACTGGCTAGCGCTAGCCGAGTTCGCACATAACCAGAAAACCAGTAGTTCCACTAGGACGTCCCCATTTCTACTCAACTACAGACAGCAACCCCTAGTAAATTTTGATGGCACATGAAATGTCTGAAGCGAAGAGGTGAAAGAGTTTGTCAAAAGGATAAAGGAATCCCAACAACAGGCGAAAGAATCTCTGGAAAAAGCGGCAGAACAAATGAAAAAATATTATGACTGCACATCTCAAACCAGAATAGAATATAAGGAGGGAGATAAGGTTCTAGTCAATGGAAAGAACGTCAAATCTGATAGACCTGCCAGGAAATTTGAGGATAAGCACTACGGCCCATTCGAAGTCATCGAAAAAGTTGGCCTCACAGCATACAAACTCAAACTACCTCCCACTTGGTGTGGCATCCACCCCATCTTCCATGAATTGAACCTATGGCCATACCATGAGGCCATATACCCTTCCCAACAAAAGCCTACCCCTCCCCCACCTGTCGTTGTTGAACAACAACCTGAATATGAGGTCAAGTTCATCATTGACTCACAAGCACAAAGAGGCAAAGTCGAATACTTGGTCCACTGGAAGGGTTATCCCTGAGAGGATAGAACCTGGGAGCCAAAAGAAAATCTCACCCACACTAAGAAAGCTCTCCAGGACTTCTGGAAAAAGAACCCTACCGCTGTCCGAAACCAATCAACCGAATCATGCAACTGCCCCTCATGCTTGAAAGGAACCCCCTTATTCAAAAATCCCGCCTTCAAATCCTTCGCCACCTCACTCACCCACCTCCCATCCCATCTCTTTGATATTCCCGCTGTCTCAGAGCAACAGCCCTAAGAAAGGGGTAATGTCAGAACCAATTGTTTTTCTCTCGCTCTTATCTTTCTCTTTCATCTTATCTTATCTTATCGCACAGCCACCATCTAATCTTCCCCTTTACAATAGAACATTCCATACCATTCCACGCCTACCCTAAGGTGGTCTGTGCACTCAATTCTGTAGTATATAAGTAGTCAGTTGAGTAACTTGTACTTTTCTCACATTTGGAATTCAGATCTTTGGGGCATCACAGTTGTGTGTGCTCGCCTGACAATGTGTGCTAGGACATGTCATGTTTGTTCTTCATGAGTCTTTTTGTCACCTGAGAAGATTAGCAGGTCATCCATATAAATCACCAACCAATCCTCCACTATCATGTCTCTGAAGGAGTTATTCATAAATCTCTGAAATGTGGGGGGTAAGTTTGAAAGACCAAAGAATATAACCATTGGTTCATAAAGCCCCTTATGGGTAATAAAGGCAGCTTTCCATTGGTCTCCATCTTTGATCCTGATGTTGTTATAGCCCCAACATACATCAAACTTCGTGTAAATATTCGCATCCTTCAATTTATCAATAAGGTCGGAGATTAGTGGGAGAGAGTAGGCATCTTTGACAGTGTGTTTGTTCATGTATCTATAATCTTGGCAGGGTCATAGACTGCCATCTTTCTTTTTAACAAAAAAGAATGGAGAGGCCTGAGGTGATTTCAAAGGCCATATTTTCCTAGTTCAGAGGTTTTCTTCAATAAAGGCCTCTGTGGCCTGTCATTCGTCAGGGGATAGTGGGTATACTTTCACCACTTTCAGGACAAATGAGTTGTTCAGGTTTATTGGGTGGTCATAAGATCGTGAAGAAGGAACATGATCAGTAGTGTTATGAACCCTTATTTCTTCACCTAACTTCTCACTTCCACCTTCTCTTTTCAAAGTCACATGACCAGTGCATGTGATCGTGAGAGCATGCACATGACCCAGGTCTAGACTGGTCTAGACTATGACATCATGCCTCATGGTTTACATGCCTATTTAATCTCTGTCCCTTCTCTTCCATTTTACACTGCCTCCATGAGAATACTATGTACCTGTATAGTAATTAGTCACATGCACAGCTTGGTCTGTGCACACTCCTGTACAATATATAAAGGCTCGTGCTCATCGCTGGTCTCCCAGCTTTGACCACTTGTCAATTTGGGTTAAAACCATCTTGATTGGTGTGCTTCAGCTTTCTCATCTCTTTTCTATCCTCGCCAGTAGCTGGTGTACACTGCAACAGGCTCAGCTAGTGGTGTGTTCACAAGAGCATAACACTTGATCAAAGCTTGATACACTACCCAGGTCCCAGGGTCAAGGGAACAAGAGTTGATAACCACTTGACAGTTATACAAGTGACACCTTGTGAACAGGTCTTTTCACCGCCCAGAGGATAGGGCCTCGTCTGGGGAGTTTCCCATTTGTGTTTTCATTGTCCCCTGCCACCTTTAGGGGAGCCCCTAGGAAGGGCATGTATTTGAATTGCTAGTTAGAACTTTGTTTCGCCCACTTGGGTTGATAGTCCATACCAGAGTCATACCTGGTTTGTGAAGAGCAACTGTAGACCTCTTGCAGAAGTCTGCAGGCTGAGCTTATATCATTTCGTTAGTCCCCTGCAGCCAGGAAGGTAGAGCATCTGTATTAGCTCTAGAATTAGGTCGTTACAAGTAGTATATGTGTAGTTTCTCTTTGGTTAAAGGACAGCTGAAGAAAACTTGTTATGAAATCCTTTGACACAGACAGTATTACCTGCGGTCGAAGAAGTACTTTTTCTGACCCCTTGTTTGTCAAGTCCCCAGAGCCCACTTGGAAGATAGTGCGCAGTAAGAACAAAACTTCAAGGTGGAACCCCTCAAAGATCTTTTCTCCTGACTACATTTATCACCTTCCTCTACTTCTGATCCAACCAAGATGGCCTCTGAGGCCGATGACCTGAAGGAGCTTCTCACTGCCTTCTTGCAAGACTGATGGAGGGAAAGTGCCTCCATTACTAAAAAAGTTGCTGACCCAGGAGATTGGGAAGGTGAGCAGTCCAAGTTTCGCAACTGGATTGCTTCAATCAAGGTCTGGGTCTCACTGCAAAAGTGGGACTTGGACAAGCTGAGGACCATAGCTGTCCTCTCCCGTATGAAGGGAAAAGCAGCTGCCTATGCAAGGCTCCGGCTGGAGAAGTATTGCAAGAATGAAGAAAAGTTGGACCAGCAAGGACAACGCCAGGGAGATGACGCCTGGCCTAATTGGCAATTCCTCATCACTGACATAAGAGAGCACTTTCAAATTGATGTGCTTGCCCACAAGAGTTTGAGGACTCTGCAAAACCTCAAGCAGAATAGCATTCCGGTCAACGCATTCCTGCAAAGATTTGATGTTCTGTCAAGAGAGGCCGATGTGGAAGAGCACCATACTATCAACTTGCTCAAAACAGGAGTGAATCCCTGTATCTACCTACAGGTCCACATGAACTTGCCAGCTGAAGAGGAATGGTTGATAAGTCTGACAGCCACCTACAGGAGAGTAGGTAGGGCTTTCAAAAGTGCCACAATAGAACATGGTATAAACTTTGGCTGTGGCAGCCAACAGCCACAACAAGGACGGTTCCAGAAGCCATGGATTTCTGGACCCTGGGGACAGCCGCCCCGCTTCATGCAAACAGGCACCCAGCCAGGAAGAGGAGCCTCGATGCAGGTTGATGCAGTGCAAACCAGCGTTGACAAGAGGATGTGTTTCAGATGTGGGAAACCCGGACATATTAAGTGGGATTGCCCACAAAACTCCAACTGGAGGCCATGGCCTCAACAAGGTACAGCCCTGCCCAGGGCTCAAAATAGGGCCATAGGAATGTGGGTACTCAATGAGGAAACGGGTACTTACGAACAGATCTGGGAGTTGCAGTCGCCCGAGGTAAAGGCTGCGCAAGTACAGGTGCCCCCCAGCACCTCAAGTAAGCAAGCTTACATGGGAGAAGAGGCTCAGGCCTATTGGCTCGATGTTTTTATGGCTGAAGCAAAAGCTAAGGCCATGGAGTCTTTAAAAGGAAGCAGTCCCTGAATGGTAGGGTATTCAGCGGACAAGGACTTTAACAAAATAAGAAAAAATAAGAAAAAAAGAAAAAAGAAAAAATAGTTTTTGATTGGCTGCTCGGCTATGATAGTCAGCTGAGCAATATTTATCAAGTACTATCACATGTAAAATCAGACTGTAGTTCTTCTGCAGTGAGTTGTAATAGGAACTCTTTGAGTAGTAATGATGGACGCCCCAAGGCAACCAGTAAATCTCTAAGGACAAGTAAAAGCTCAACCAGGACACCCTTGGGAAAGGCTTTTGCATGTGGTCTCATGAGCAAAAGCTCCATAGGCCAGCCAGAGAGAGATATTCCCTCCAGAGAAATCCAGCTCCCCTCAGCAGGAACAGAAGAGCCGGCGACAGTGCCACTCCAGGAGATGGAAACTGAGGAGCTGACGCCTTGCTGTGAAAAAGACTTCCCAATATGTACTATTAGTTCAGCTCTCACATATTTAATAACAGATGATTCAAAGTCTGAAAGGGGATCTCCATCTCAGAGCTTGGCACCAGACTCAAACAATAGTGTGCTTGATTCCCTGTTGGACTTTACATTTTCTTCCTCGCTATTTATTAACAAAATCCCTACAGAAAAGAGTTCACTAACCTCAGGAGGAGACTTCTCTCCCTAGGTAGCTATCATCTACCAGAGCATGGGTCAGTGGAAAACGAGTACACTTCAAGCCCTGTTAGACTCTGGCACAGTTAATACCTTTATCAATAAAAAATACTGCAAGAAAAACAAGGTTAAATTAATACTGTTAGATAAGCCTGTGACTGTATTCAATGCTGATGGTTCTGAAGGAGCAGCGGGCAAGATTCAGCATAAGGTAAAGCTATTTATTTCAATTCATGGACATTATGAAGTTATAGAGGTGTTTGTGATCTCTCTCAGGACACACACCATGATGATCAGGTATGATTGGCTTAGCCGCCACAACCCTATGATAGATTGGGTCCAGAAGACCATAACCTATGGACACTGCACTAAGCAGTGCCAATTAATTAAGAATGCTGTTGAGCAGCATTTTGTAGAAATCCATAGTATAGAACCTGGAGTTGCGGAAAAGGTACCTAAGGCCTACCACGACTTCCTGAACTGGTTCTCGGAAGAAGAGTCCTCTCAAATGCCGATAAGGAAACCTTGGGATCACATGATAGATCTGAAACCAGATTTCATGCCCAAAAAGGGAAGGGTTATTCCTATGTCAGATGACGAGAATGAAAAAATCTGTAACTTTATTGAAAAAGAAATAAAAAAGGGATATATTAGACCTAGTAAGTTGCCCCAAATAGCGCTGGTCTTCTTTGTCCCGAAAAAAAATGGGAAAAAGTGCTTGGTTATGGACTATAGATATTTAAATGACAGAATGATCAAGAGCACGTATCCGTTACCCCTGATCTCACAGTTAATTGATCAGCTTAAAGGCACCAACATGTTCACTGCTATGGATCTTAGATGGGGATTTAATAATATTTATATCAAAGAAGGCAACAAATGGAAAGCAGCATTTGTAATGCCTATCAGAGCCTATGAACCAACCGTTATGTATTTTGGTTTTATAAACTCACCCCTGACTTTTCAGGGAATAATTAACGACATCTTTAATGATATGTATGCCTTTGTCATTATCTATATGGACAATATTATGGTCTTCTCCAAGGGAAAAACCAAGGAGCAACATGAAGGCCTGGTAAAAGAGGTTCTCTTGCGCTTGCGTGAGAATGATTTATTTGTCAAACCAGAAAAATGTGTTTTTTTGGCTGACAAAATAGATTTCTTAGGAATGGTAGTTTCCAAGGATGGCGTCAAAATGCAGGACAAAAAGACTAAAGCCATCAAAGATTGGCCAGAACCAACACGCTTGAAACAGGTACAAGCGTTCTTGGGACTTTGTAATTATTATAGAAAGTTCATTGAGGGCTTCGCCGATATCACTCATCCTCTCAATAACTTAATAAAAAAGGACACCCCTTTCCAATGGGGCATAGAAAAAAAGGCTGCCTTTCGGGCCCTCAAAAAGAAGTTCATGGAAGCCCTGCTTCTCGCTTATTCTGATAGCTCAAGAAGAATGTGGGTAGAAATGGATGTGTCGGATATTGCCACTGGTGAAGTATTATGGCAAGAATGTCCGGATATGGTATGGAGGCCTTGTGCCTTCCTCTCTCATTCTTTTAATTCTGCCAAGCGAAACTACCCTATTTATGACAAAGAACTCCTAGTAGTCATCTGCATCCTAGAAGAATGGTGCCACTATCTTATTGGTCAAACTGAATTTGAAATTTGGACAGATTATAAAAACCTTGAATATTGGAAAAAGCTGCAGATGCTGTCTGGACAACAAGCGCACTAGCACACCTTTCTCCAAGAATTCAACTACATCTTTATTTACAAGCCCAGATCGCAGAACCGGGCAGATGCCTTATCACAATGACCTGACCATGGAGACACCATTGTAGATTTAAACAAGGACGTTGTTGTATTACCAGAGCACTTATTTGTCAAGAACATCTCTCTTTCTTCTCCTTTCCAGGACAAATTAATGAAAGAATCAGAAAAAATAAAAAATAAAGACATTCCTGGATATTCTTACGATAGCTCCTTTTCTCTATTTATAAAAGACAATGGATCAAAGGTCTTCATACCGGAACCCCTTCATATAGAACTATTACATATTTGCCATGATGAACCGGTATCAGGCCATGCCAGGCAATACCGTACTTATCAGCAGGTTGCCAAATTCTTCTCCTGGCCTGCTATGAAAAAGAACATAGGAAATTATGTAGAACACTGCCATGGGTGCGCCCTCACGAATGGTAAGCAAAAGGCACCGGCAGGAAAACTATTACCTCTTCCTGTGTCGAGTTGACCATGGGAAGATATTTGTCAGAACTCTCATTTTCCTTTCCCATTCGATACTTGTACTTTACTATCTTATCTCTTCTCTTTCCATCTTATCTTATCTTATCGCACAGCCACTGGGGCTAAGGGATCGATGATGTCGTAATAGTCTAGGCGGTTCCATAGCCGGCCCTCAGTTGACCCAAGCGCACCCCTCAAGTAGTATATAAGTAGTTGGTAGTGTATAGTGTAGTTTTCTCACGCTTGGTATTCATCACCTTAGGCCACATTCACTTTGAGTGTGTGATCCTGATATAATACCAAGCATCTCCTCACTGCTCACTGTCGTCCACGGTGACCAGCCTATCACTCTAGCTTTTCACGATATCACTCCGAGAGCTGGTTGAGCCCTTAGCTCCCACTCACAACCCTAGAGCGCGACGGTCCACTTTGGATCGCCCTCTCAAACCCACCTACTCGCTTCGCCTAGCCGCACTATTTAAGCTGCGTGCTAGTATCCTGGTGCTGTCAAGCCCACACACCCAACTCTCGCCTACCCCACTTCCTTCAAGTCGGAGGTAGCTTCCCTTCATCGGTCGGTTAGACCATACGATAAGTCTCCACACCCCGTTCTCACCACTTCCTTGCCTAGTGCACTTCGCACAAAGCACCCCACACTCCAGGCCTCATTTCCACTTCGGAACGTAGTGCCCACGTCGACCATCGTGCACAGCGGTCAGAACTCGAACACTTGACGTTCGACGGTAAACCACCGTTATTTGGTTGATTTACGCATCGCCGCCATTTGCACCCTGTGCCCTTGCGTAGACATTGTGTGTTAGCACACCCTTGTTGCGAGCCCATTCGGTTAAGACTCGCCGCATTATTGAGCGTTATTCGGTAGTTCGACACTGCCTTAGAGCGTCTACCAAGTCTTCTCTGTTCTGGCCTATAAGAACAGTGTTCCGTGGACGCCTTCTACCTGCAAGTGGTGAGAAGAACACTCGGAGACCGTCGATGAAGATCGAGTTCCTTTCCACCTCTTCCCCCCGCTATCGGACCTGAGACACTTTGTGTTGCTCGGTCATTGCGCTCATTCCATCCTAGCCCCGACTCAGCTGTCTAGCCGTCAGCTCAAACAAAATGGCCGTCGTTATCCTCCCCTCAGGCCATAGGGTTATAACTGGCCCATCCACCATGTCCGTCTTGGACGAAACCTCTCTTGACGCAGCAGTTCTGCGATACCAAAACCCCTCCTCCAAGTGCACTTGCAAGCGCACTCACCAAGAAGCTTGCGCGCCCATCCTAGGCGATACCTGGGATGACATTATGGACGACGAGTTGCCTCTCACATCCTCCACCTTCATACAGGCAGTAGACACCTCTGCCTTCCCCTCTGTTGAACCTGATGACAAGCAGTCCGCTATGTCTGACGAAAACTATTTCACAACGCCATCATGCACCTACACAAGTACTCCCGAAACCCCGGTATCAGAGGCCGGAATATATGCAGCCACCAGCACGCTTTCATCCAGCGAGATGGCCGCCTTCTTTGCCTCCAGTACCCCATACCAAGAACCCCCTAATTCTATGCAGGTAGAAGTAGAGATCCCCGAGACGGAGAGCGACACTTCGTTCACCCACTCAAGGATTCTCGCTACACCTGCAAGAATCGCAACTGCATCGGACTGGGCAGTACCAAAACAGTCCAAGACAGCCAAGGTCTTCATCGGGTCGCCTGCTGCTGAGCACAGAGCGCCAAAAATGACCAAGGCCAAGAAGGAGAAGTCCATCTCCTCCATCTTGTCTGAGTCCCAGGATCCTCGAATCGAGTGTGCAACATGCAGAAAGCAGTGGCCGTGCAGGGACCACACAAAAAGGCCTGCAAAGGTTGTAAATACCTCCAAACTTGTACCTAAAAGTAGCAAAAATAGATACAGTGTTTTATCACTCTATGAGTCGAGTGAAGAGGTTAAAGACCAGATTGGTATACCTCGTATTGAGTACCCTTCCGGCAAGACGGTAGTTGTCCACTCTACCAGATCAAAAAGTGAGAAGAAGGTACCTGCCTCCAAGAATGTCGAGGCCAAGAGCCAAGAGGTGGATGACCCAATAGGTATTCCATGAGTAGAATTTCTCTCTGGCAAGACAGTGGTCGTGCGCGCCACTCAAAAGAAGGCCGACAGGTCCAAGAGTCAGGTGGCGAAGGAGGATGCCCCTACTACGGACATTATGACCCGACCTCGGATAGAATTTCCTGATGGTCGTACAGTATTCCCCAAGAGGGAGAAAAGGAAGGCAGATGACCCGCTCCTGCCAAAGAAGCTCCTTAAAAAGGATTGGAACCTTGACTTGCCCAGCACCTGCGCTGAGGAAGCAGTGGCTAAGGCTAATGCTCGAGGATTCCTAGAGGTGGTCAGAGATGACCGGATGATTCCACTTCCGTTGTGAGGGTCCCCAGGTGTGGCTGGGTTGGATCTGTACGCTGCAGAAGAAGCGACAGTCCCTGCTCATGGACAGACCTTGATTCTCACGAAAACTCACGTGTCAATTGAACCGGGACACTATGGACGCATTGCACCTCGATCCGGCTTGGCAGTCAAAAATTTGATAGCTGTCGGAGCTGGTGTAATCGACTCGGATTATAGAGGGGAGATAAAAATCCTACTCTTTAATCATTCGGATAAGGACTTCAAGGTCAATGCCAAAGACCGAGTCGCCCAGCTCATTGTCGAAAAGATCCAGAGACCCAATGTCATTGAAGTCAGTCGGTTTGAGGGTTTAACCGAGTGAGACAACAAAGGCTTTGGAAGCACGGGCATCCGAACAAGCAAACACCAGTCCTGGCTCAACACAGTAGATCCCTGGTCAGTCAGATGGATCAGGCACCAAGCGCTGGGAACAGACCAAAAGCGCGCACTTGAACACCTTCAGTCTTTCGTACATGATGAGCGAAGACTAGAAGTCAATCAGGATTTACTCACACACCTTCGGAATATGACCGAAGAAGAGTCTTACTGGGTGCTTCGCGACCTACAGAAGAAACTGCGATTCAAAAGAGCATCTGAGCGTCGAAGGGCCCAAAACTCTCTTGAGGTCCCCACCACGATCCACAGGGACAATGGTGTGACTCTGGAGTGTAAGGCACTGATTGACTCAGGATGTACCAGATTGTCTATCGATGCTACATTCGTCAAAGAAAACGGCTTGAGAACCACGAAACTCCCCTGTCCCATTTGACTATACAATGCTAATGGGTTGCTAAACGAAGGAGGGAGTATTACTGAATTCGCAGTAGTGGAACTCAAGATCTCGGACCATAGCGAAAGAATCGCCCTAGCCGTGACGAAGTTGACAGCAAACCCGATCTTCCTCGGATACGACTGGTTGCACCTCCATAATCCCAAAGTGGATTGGCCAACCGGACGAATCGAGTTCAGGTGTGAAAACGACCACATGCCTGCTCTCGAGGAAGACGAGGACGACAATGATGAGAAGGAGGTCAAATACTCTGAAGGCGAACAATTGTTCCAGCTAGATCTCGAATGGTATTTGTGAAACACTGCCACTGAGATCGCTGCTAAGGAGTTTACGGCCAAGAAAAAGAAAACCTTCGAGGAAGCGGCACCGAGTTACATTCACAACTTCGCCGATGTATTCGCGAAAGAGTCGTTTGATGAACTACCACCCCGACGCCCATGGGATCACGTGATTGAACTCCTTCCAGGAGATCACACCATCGACTGTAAGACGTACCCATTAGGCCCCAGTGAACAGAAGGAGCTCGATGCTTTCCTCGAGGAAAACCTCAAGTCGGGACGAATTAGACCTTCCAAAAGTCCCTTCGCCTCAGCATTCTTCTTTATCAAGAAGAAAGATGGACGCCTCCACCCTGTACAAGATTACCGAAAGCTTAATGCAATCACAGTGCGCAATCGGTATCCTCTACCCTTAATCAACGAACTGGTCGACAAGCTAAAAGAAGCCAAATTCTACACTAAGTTCGACGTTCGATGGGGTTACAACAATGTCCGCATGGCCGAAGGTGACGAATGGAAGGCTGCCTTCCGCACCAACCGAGGACTCTTCGAGCCGCTCGTAATGTTCTTTGGTCTCACGAATTCGCCAGCTACATTCCAAACAATGATGAATGCACTCTTCAAAGATCTTATCGATAAAGGAGTCATAGTAGTTTACATAGACGACATCATGATCTTCACGAAGACACTAGAGGAACACAGGTGAATAGTGAGAGAAGTCCTTAGTATACTCCGACGTGAACACCTGTACCTTAGACACGATAAATGTGATTTTGAAGTCCAGGAAACCGAATTCCTTGGGATAATCGTGTCACAGGATAAGGTGAGGATGGAGCCAAAAAAGGTCCAAGCAATCAAAGAGTGGCCAGTTCCCCAAACGCGTAAACAACTGCGAGGGTTCTTGGGCTTTCTCAATTTCTATAGGTGATTCATCAAAAACTTCGCCCAAATCGCTCGATCCCTCAATGCGCTCACGTCTGAACAAAAGGAGTTCAAGTGGACCAAGGAACATCAACACGCGATGGACACGCTCAAAGAGACGTTAACAACCACACCCGCTCTTGCCATGCCAAATGACAACGATCCGTTCAGAGTGGAGACTGACGGATCTGGAATTGGCGTCGGACCTGTCCTGTCGCAAAACCAAGGAGGAATTTGGCACCCCATAGCCTTCATTTCACGCTCACTCAATGACGCAGAACAAAATTACCATGCCGCGAATTTAGAAATGCTAGCGGTTATCTATGCGTTAAAAGAATGGCGTCAATATCTGCTGGGGGCCAAACACCCGTTTGAGGTCTTAGCGGACCATAAAAACCTGGAGTATTTCAAGAAACCGGTCAATCTATCCCGATGACAAGCCCGATGGCAACAAATCATTCAGGAATACGATTTTGTCATCAAACACCGTTCGGGCAAGATGAACCCCGCTGACCCTCTGTCCAGGAGGCCAGACTATGAAAAGGGGGTGGAGTCTGACAATAAACAAAAGATATTACTTCCAGATACTCTTTTCGCTCCAAAACCGTCCGCTGAAATCAAAGCGCAACAATGGGCATCTTATTTCTCACCTGAAGCGTTGGAAACTCGCACACAGAAATGGTCTAGCATAGAGACTCAAATTGCTCAGTACCAAAATCGCGCTGAGAAGTACGCGACTGAAGGTCTAGAAAAAGACAAATCCTCATGGACCAAGGACAACGGTCTCATTCGATGGAAGGATCTGGTATACGTACCCTGGGTCAAAGAACTCCGCGAGCAAATCATTAAAGAAAACCATGATCACCCAATCGCGGGTCACCCAGGAGCTCGCCGAACACGCGACTTAATCATGACGCACTATTACTGGCCTACCTTGAGAAAGGATGTCGAGACATACATCCAAGGATGCGACCATTGCCAAAAGGCAAAGACACGCATGGTCCCTGCCCATACCACGCTCACTCCAAACAAAATTCCCTCCTCCCCTTGGGAGATCATCTCGGTCGACATAATCGGTCCTCTGCCAGAGTCACAAGGCAAGGATGCGATCCTCAGACCGACGGTCAGACCAAACGGATCAACTCTGAAGTTGAGTTGTACCTTCAACTCTACGTGAATCATCGCCAGAACGATTGGACTGAGTGGCTAGCCCTAGCTGAGTTTGCGCATAATCAAAAGACTAGTAGTGCGACTCAATCATCTCCCTTCCTGCTTAATTACGGACAGCAACCACTCATCCGAACCGACGACAGGCGAGATACAAAGAGTGAAGAAGCCCACGAGTTTGCGTCCAGGATGAAAGAAGCCCACACTCAGGCCAAGACGGCTCTAGAGAAGGCAGCGGCAGAAATGAAGAAATACCACGATCGAAAGGCACGCATTCCTATCGTTTACAAGGCTGGAGATAAAGTCCTCATCGATGGGAAACATATCTGCTCAGACCAACTGACCAAGAAACTTGAGGATAAACGATATGGCCCGTTCAAGGTCATTAAAAAGGTCGGCCCAGCAGCCTATGAGTTGGAGCTCCCAAAGACATGGTGAGGCATACACCCAGTCTTCCATGAGTCACACTTATGGCCATATACTGAAGGAGTATTCCCGTCACAAGCCAAGCCTATGCCCCTGCCACCTGTGGTGGTCAAGCAAAGCGAGGAATATGAGGTGGAATATATTGTCGATGTCCGACATCGCTGAGGGAAAACAGAGTACCTTGTCCAATGGAAAGGCTATCCACGCGAAGATCGTACATGGGAACCCAAGGCACATCTCACGAATGCCAAGGGAGCTATGGATAAGTTCTACAAAGAAAACCCTGACGCCATCCGACAAGCCGTCTTCGACAAATGCGATTGCCCGCTCTGCTCTGGCAATACTACTCTCTTCACTGACCCCGACTTCAAATCCTTCGCCACTTCCCTTATCAAACTTCCCTCTCATCTATTTGAAGTCCCCACCGTTTCGGAGTAACGGCCTTGAAAAGGGGGTAATGTTAGAACTCTCATTTTCCTTTCCCATTCAATACTTGTACTTTACTATCTTATCTCTTCTCTTTCCATCTTATCTTATCTTATCGCACAGCCACTGGGGCTAAGGGATCGATGATGTCATAATAGTCTAGGCGGTTCCATAGCTGGCCCTCAGTTGACCCAAGCGCACCCCTCAAGTAGTATATAAGTAGTTGGTAGTGTATAGTGTAGTTTTCTCACGCTTGGTATTCATCACCTTAGGCCACATTCACTTTGAGTGTGTGATCCTGATAATATTTCCATAGACTTTGTTATTGGACTTCCCTTTTCCAATGGCTATGATGCTGTTTGTACTATAGTAGACCATTTCTTGAAAGAGGTTGTCTACATGCCGTGCACAAAGAACACCTCTTCTATGGACTTAGCTAAGATATTTAGGGACAATGTTTGGTGTATCCACAGCCTCCCCTCAACAGTCGTATTGGACCATGGACCCCAGTTTATATCTGAGTTTACCACAGACTTGTGCAAACTCCTTGGGATTTCTCAGAAGATCTCTATGGCTTATCACCCACAGATGGACAGGCAAACTGAGCGGTTGAACTGCAAAATGGAGCAATATTTACGAACCTATGTGTTAAAGAAGCAGGAGCTCTGGAGCAAGTGGATCAAGCTAGCACAGTTCCACCATAATTCCTCACTCATGACCACTACCAGACAGACTCCCTTTGCAGTCACTTGTAATTATCACCCCCGACTTGGTTTTGAAGGATCTTCTTCTTCCTTCACAGGACATTTTCATCAGCAGGCTGGTGTTGCACATGAAGACATGTGTAAATCGCTTGAGCAAGCTCACGATCGGATGGTATGGCAGTCAGATGATAGATGGTCTGATGCCCCCACTTATAAATTAACGGATAAAGTTTGGCTGTTGACAGACAACTTGAAGTTGCCATATACTGTGCACAAACTTACCCAGAAATGGATTGGACCTTACTCTATTATTCACATTCTCCCCAATGCTGTCGAGCTGCGTCTCCCCTCTTCTATCCGAATTCACCTAGTCGTGAACATTTCTCATGTAAAGCCCTATCATGATACACTACCAGGGCAACCTGTCTCTCATCCTAATGCGATCGAGGTATCCGATGAAGGCCATGAGGAATTTGAGATGGAAACGGTTGTTGCGTTTTACATGCATTGTGGGAAATTGGAGTACTTGGTTCACTGGTGCAGTTACGATGAAGAAGACTGGACTTGGGAACCGGCAGTCAACTTAGTGAATGCACAGGATGCAGTTCAGCAGTTCCATTACTCCCATTCCTCCACTCCCCGGCCTCTTTGCGAACTTTCTACAGCCGAATTCACATCTTTATTTATTATCTTTGGACCTGAAGTGGGTACTGGCTTCATGGTGACTCGTCTGGAATACGAGTCTTCAGGGGGGGGATAGTGTTATGAACCCTCATTTCTTCACCTAACTTTTCACTTCCACCTTCTCTTTTCAAAGTCATGTGACCAGTGCACATGATCATGAGAGCATGCACATGACCCAGGTCTAGACTGGTCTAGACTATGACATCATGCCTCATGATTTACATGCCTATTTAATCTCCATCCCTTCTCTTCCATTTTACACTGCCTCTGTAAGAACACTATGTACCTGTATAGTAATTAGTCACACGCACAGCTTGATCTGTGTGCACTCCTGTACAATATATAAAGGCTCATGCTCATCACTGGTCCCCCAGCTTTGACCACTTGTCGATTTGGGTTAAAACCATCTTGATTGGTGTGCTTCAGCTTTCTCATCTCTTTTCTATCCTTGCCAGTAGCTGGTGTACACTGAAACAGGCTCAGCTAGTGGTGTGTTCACAAGAGCATAACAAGTAGCCTCCTTTTCAAAGATTGTTCTAAACTCCTTGTATTCAGCTGGGAGTATCAGCTTCAGTTTCTTCTTCTTGGCTTCTTTAGCAAGCCTAGTGGCTGTTGTATATGTGTGGAGCCACCACATTTGTCAGGGTCAGGGAAGTTTCTGTACCTTTCAAAGTATCTTTTGCTCCTAGTCTGCATGCTTCCTCATTCTTCTGATTATTCTTTCTGGGGTTGTGATGCTGCAAAAGCTAAGTACCTTCATGGTGGGTAAATCTGAAGATCTGAAGCCCTGGTCACCTCATTTAGTGTTGTTGAGGTTGTTGACTTCATCAAGAAGTAAGGTACTGATCTTTTCCAGCACAAGTTGAGCTACTCAATCTCCAGTATCAATTCTCAGATCTTCCTTTCCATGGTTGAACAGAAGAACTTTCAAGGGTCCTCTGTAATCAGGGTCAATCACACCTGCACCAGTTTGAATTCTGTGCTTTGAGGTGAGCCCACTTCATGGGGCTATTCGGCCATAGATCCCTTCAGGAAGGCATATGGCAATCTTCATATCTATCAAGCCCTTATCGAGGGCAGGGATGGTCATTGGTTTGGCAGCATACAAGTCGTGTCCAGCTGCATGCTTTGATCCTTTTGTGGGGATCATAATGTTTGTCAATAGCTTTTTGACTTTAAACTCAGAAGCTTTAACCAAGTGGATGTATCATCAAGGCTTCTTCTGGAGAGATGAAGTCATTTGGTAGAATTCAGGGAAGAGGTCATATGAGTCATGGATGTCAAGGGTCCCTTTCACCTAGTCAATCGTCAGGTTGACTAATCAAAGCCAAGGCATTTCCAATATCATTGTTGATCATCTGCAACTCATCATGTAGAACTTGGCTTTCATGATGATCAAGTCAGTTCAGAAGTAAAGTGTCATCTGGTATTGAATATCTCCATGTCTGTTCTTGGAAGCATTGATGTTCTGTACTTTAAGTGGGTGGGACAGTTTCTCAATCAAAAGTCAGTGTTATTTTGCGAAGCTCCAATCTAGGCAGGAGATCTCTGCTCCACAGTTGATGAGGGCTTTAGTTTCAATATCTTTTTTGCTCTTTCCTGTAGCCATAAACTGGATGGGAACTCAAAGTCCATGTTTATTTCAATCAGCTATTAATATAGGGGAGCAAGAAAGTCAGGGAGACACTTGTGTTGATGAAGTCCTCCCATCTAAAAACCCTTGTTCTTCTTTGTGGAGATGTGGGCCATTTTTACAGCCTCTTCATTGTTGCTTTCTTTGGTGTCTGCTCCATCTCCAGAGTCCAAGGACTCTTTTTTCTCCTCAACTTGCCTTGCAGCTTTTACTAAATCCTTCTTCTTCTTCTGAGTTGAAGGGTGAGTTGTCTTCTTCATTTCAGGGCAATCCCTGAATAGGTGCCCTTGTTCATGGCATCTGAAGCATTTGCCAGTTTGAATGTGTTCATCTTGTTCTTTTTGCAAGAGTTCAATGTGGTCAATGTTCATTGCATCAGAATCATGGTTTCATCAGGGGTTGTATGTCAGGGTCGGTCAACCTTTCTGATTGGTTGGGCTTTGGGCCAAAAAGGCCATCAATCGTTCATAGGCAGCTTGGAAGTAAAGTGCCTTTTCAAACCACTCATCAATGTAAGTGGAAGGGATGTCCATTCCAAGAATTCTGCACATAAGGGCAGGTTTCAATCCTCTGGAAAAGAATTCAATCAGCACAGCATCTTGGGTGATTTTACTCCTAGCTGCATATGTCCTGAAGTTGGTGATGTATTCATTGAGGAACATTGCCTTCTTGTCATTCATTATAAGCATAGCCATCTTAGCAATAGCTTCTGCCTGAGTATCAGCACATTCAAAGGAGGCTTTGAACTCTCCCTCAAATTGGCAGAATGTCCCAAAGGATGGGGTCATCTTGTTAAGGCAGTCTGCTCTGTATCAAGTGGCCCACTGAAGAGCAACACCTTCCTTCATGTAAGAGAGTGTGTATGCCATCCTCTTGTCATCATCATCATACAGCTCCTTATTGATCAAAAGGTAAGCTTTGACAGATAAGATGAAGGACTTGGCTTTTTCATAGGATCCATCATAAGCCTCAGGTGCTCCAATCTTGAGTTCAGTGGGTTTCATTGTTGTTGACATCTTGGTCAAGGTTTTGGTTGCAGTGGCTAAAGTGCTCTGTCTTGCAGTTTATTTGGAGTGCTGTAAGAGTTTCTTTGTTGGCTCTGCAGGTCATCATTCAGCTAATCCTTGGAGTTCTTCCTCCAAGTTCTTGATCAGTGATCAGAATTTTTCCTCCAATCTTTGTCCATGTTCTAGTTCAAAGCCCGAGGTGTTGGAAATAAGAGGGTTGGGATGTCAGAGTTCTAGTGGGTATATGCATAGGGGTTTCTTGCCCTTGGGCATGAACTCAGGGTTCTTTGAGGACAAAATCTTTCAGTGGGTAATCTGGTCAGCAATAATGGCTGCCAGGAAAAAAAAGACTAGATCTTTTGTTATGCTTGGACTGGGTAGGTATAACCATAGACTTGACTAGCTCAATCCACGTATCATTCATGTTCTATGTGCATGGAGGCAGCTTAACCCCTGACTGCAACAGAGGGTTTGGAATAGGGACTAAGTCGAGAGATCTGAGGATTGGTCGCGAGGATTTAGCAGTATATCCAAGTAGATCTAGTCTGAGGAGTACTGTATACAGGGCAAGGTTTATATACTGGTATAAACCAAGCACAGACCAAGTATGTAAAAGGAAATAGAGAAATCGTATAACTTGAGAAAAAATGGCCATTGGCCAAAGGTATGAGATAAGAGGTAGAATGGCCATTGGCTGAAAGAAGTCATATGAGATAAGAGATAAAAGATAAGCAGAGCTTGTAATCAAGAGGTTGGCTGAGCAAAAAGTCCAAAAGATAGCACGTGCCCATGGGAATGGCTAAGTGGTTATACAATTTGCATATAGTAAGAAATAAAGAGAAAAATAAACCATAACAAAGAGAGCATTATCTTTCAACAAGATAATAACTCCAAGCATACCTCTAAAAGGGCCCAGAAGTGGCTGGAAATTCAAGGTATCAAGGTTCTTGATTGGCTAGCACAATCTCCAGATCTTAATCCTATTGAACATCTCTGGCAAATTCTCAAAAAGAAGCTCAATATCAGGATCACTCTCACACAATGTGGAGGCCTAAAGCGATGAATACCAAGCGTGAGAAAACTACACTATACACTACCAACTACTTATATACCACATGAGGAATGCGCTTGGGCCAACTGAGGACCAGCTATGGATTAGCTTGGACTACTATGACGTCACAGGTCCCTTAGCCCTAGTGGCTGTGCGATAAGATAAGATAAGATGAAAGGAAAAGAGATAAAATGGTATGGTACAAGTATCGAATAGGAAAGGAAAATGAGTGTTCTGACATTACCCCCTTTTCAAGGCTGTTACTCCGGAACAGCAGGGATCTCGAACATATGGGATGGGAGCTTGATGAGGGAAGTGGCAAAAGATTTGAAGTCGGGATCTGCAAAGAGAGTGATATCGCCGAAACACAGGGGACAATCACATTTTTCAAAAACGGCTTGGCGAATCGCATTGGGATTTTCCTTGTAGAACTTTTCGATGGCGCCCTTGGCATTCGTGAGGTGTGCCTTGGGTTCCCATGTATGATCTTCACGTGGGTAGCCTTTCCATTGCATGAGGTACTCGGTTTTCCCTCGGCGGTGGCATACATCAACAATGTATTCAACCTTGTACTCTTTAGTTTGTTTGACTACAATCGGTGGCGGGGGTGTAGGTTTGGTTTGGGATGGAAAGACCCCTTCTGAGTAGGGCCAGAGGTGGGATTCGTGGAAGACGGGGTGGATTCCTCGCCACGTTTTCAGGAGTTCCAACTCATAGGCTGCTGGGCCGACCTTTTTAACGACTTTGAATGGGCCATATCGTTTATCCTCGAGTTTCTTGGTTGGTCGGTCCGAGCGTATATGTTTTCCGTCAACAAGGACTTTGTCTCCAGCTTCATAAACGACGGGAGTTCAGGCCTTTCAGT
>JBBPQW010000167.1:0-34078 GCA_038092695.1 Boletus rubropictus | reverse complement strand
GAGGAATAAGCCATATATCTGATCGACGAGTTACATACTTCCGTGCACCATCTTGTCAAGAGAATGGAGGGCAAAATTGGCAATGAGTTGCTTGGTTCCTTCCTCGAGGATGTCTTGGACGCCAAAGAGGACGATTTCCGGTGAGGTTAGTTGCCTTGCACTTGATAGGCTTGAATCAATGGATGTTCGATCATACATTCTGATCTGATGTACTCACGGCTCTGTTTCATCTAGATTATGAGCGGAAATGTTCGCGAAAACGTCTGAAAACGTCTTTCGCTCTCCCATTGGAGTAACGCTTGAATGCCAACATTAATACGAGCATTTGAACAACACCACAGTTACGAGAAGATCTCACTCACTGAATCCAGTGCCAATCACTGACACCCTCCAACCCGTACGGAAAGTACACATGGCTTTCTAGGACCTTGTCGGACCACCCCACTAACAGGAAGTTTTCCGCAGACGCATTTGATGACGTCTTCTCCGCAGCCGAAGGTTCACTTTTTCCCCCGGGATGAAGAACTTGGGCAACCGGCTCCTGCGTTTTTGCATCCGCATTGGCGCCTCGGGGTGACTCAAGGGGATTGTGTGGAGGGTCTAGCAATCGATATGATAATTTCAGAAAAACGTCTCTCATATCTTCCTTCATCGGATACCGAGATTGCGCAAGATTGGAGAATATGTACGGATGAATATAAGCTAGGGTTTCCGGTCGATTATAACAAGTTGATGAGGGAGAAAATCGGTTGATTAGGCGGGTGGGTAGGACTCGCAGAACGGTCGCTGGTAACGATGCTTTCGCGAGCTCTTTTCTGGATATACCATCCTGAGAGGTGCTAGATGGAGCACCTCCGATAGCTTTATGAC
This sequence comes from Boletus rubropictus, assembly GCA_038092695.1. NCBI lineage: Eukaryota > Fungi > Basidiomycota > Agaricomycetes > Boletales > Boletaceae > Boletus > Boletus rubropictus. Next base: position 33,208 of record JBBPQW010000167.1, on the reverse strand, counting down.
GAGCGTGTGTCTTTGGCGCGATGATGACTTCGCTATCAGTTGTCAAGAGAGCCGCATTGCCTTTGGTCGGCACAGCCAAAGAGACTGGGGAAGTCAGTCATGCGACCACGTGAATCAAGGTATAGCTTACCAACGAGGAGGCGAACTCTCGTATGCCCCAACACCCACACATCAATTTCCTGACCGATGTTTGCGACACGAACCTGGGACAGCAGAGTTGACTCGACATGAGAAGCATGGATTTCCTGAACAAGGAATGAAGACAAGTATTTCGGTGGGGCCAACAAAATAAACTCACGATGATTTCCCAATCATCTGCGGTGAGAGGTTCTGTTCCTACTGAGGAGGCAAAGGGCAGATCATATAACAGACCAATCTCGACCTGCAGGAGACAAGATGAGACGTCCTTTCCTTGAGAAGCAGTAAACGTACGATGTCGCCCATTGCGAATCCGAGGCCTTGCGCGTACTGAGGGTCAATTTCGATCGTTTCAAACGCATTTTCTCGCACGTCTGCGTTGAAATGGGCGAGGGAGGAGGAAGACGCCATTCCGGTCCATCCTACATAGGCCTCTACCTTTGGGGTCTGAGAGTCGCGTTTCAGATGCACGGCGAGTGTTTGTGGTCGCTGTCGATTGTTAGATGGAGGTTTATTTGAGGCACTAGTGCAATGCACGCACGCACTATGGATCGTTCAAGAAGAGGCCCATAAATCGAGATGGGTAGGTTCACGAGGGAGGACTTCAAAGACACGAAATGTATTCGCGCCCTCCGTGGCATTTGAACATGCGCTGTGTGTAGTGATCAAGACGGGTCACTTGTGTATTCTCTACACCGGCGATCTCGTCGTGAGAGACGTGCCTGCTGCGACGGCTGAGGCTGCCCAGTTCGGATGTTCTTGTCACTATAAAACAGACTTACAGGAACAGCAGGCTTCGTGATGGTTATCGTCGACGAAAAGTGTATGATCCCTCCTCCGCCTTACGCTGCCTCGGGTTCTGTTGCCCCACCGCCATTTCCTGGCAATCGTTCCTACCAAAGCCTTGCCACATTGCCCCCGCATCTGCTCCTCAAGATCGTATACACGACGTTTCCCCTGGCGCCCGGGAGAGACAAGAGCCAAGCTGAGCGCCAGCGCAAGATACTGTACTGGTTGGCGCACCAACTTCGTTTGGTGAACAGATCGTTTTACATCGGTGATCGCAACTACCTCTCAAACGGATAAGAAGCGTCTGACTTGTCGTTAGCCTGCATGCACGTGCTACGCTCCATCTATCTGTCCACCTATGGGACCCACGTCCGTACTCCGTACACGTCCGACCCGTTTCCTCTCTCCTCTTCCACCTTGTCCGCTGCTGGCACAGTAGAAACAGTGCAACGCGAGACACGAGTCCTCGACCTCTTCATCGCACTCAAAGTGCGTGAGGACGTGATGATGGATGACACCGAACTCCATCTTGAGCGTGAAGAGTCATTCAAAGATCTCTTCGATCTTATGCAGCCACGCAGCCGCCTGGAAGACCTAGTGCGCTATTATGGTCTACGTGAAGGGGTGGTACATGCACACTCCAATCCACTTGACGTCTCTTCATCGGCTGCCTCTGGATCACACGTTCACGGCAATAGTAACTCAAGCGGTTCAACAAGTCATCGCAGAAGTACATCCAAACCCGCACCCCTCCCATTCACCACGCTTTCCGTATCGTTTTCTCCTAAGAAGGTGGGTCTTATATTAACCACCAAAACTAGCAAGCGGACGATCTTGGAAGTCGTGAGGACCAGAGACGAGAAGTTGGAGGTTGCTGCCAAGAAACTTGTCAGGCAGCTCAAAGTGTGGTTGAGCGACAGTTAGCGTCACGCAACGCAAGTGGTGACACACTTGTATGAGGACAATCAAGATGGGTACAGGACGAATGGGTGACATCGACGCAGGTGAATTATGCAGCAGGCAAGGTTTCGGCTCTATGTATTGCACCACGTTTTAATGTACCTCCCTTATAACCCTTTTCATCGAGACAGGACTATTCTCAAAAATCCACTGCAGGACGCAGCGCATGAGTGGAAACGTCGGTGATGCAAAGGCACGTCAAACAATGATCACAGGTGGCGAACTTGGCCTTGCGCTGCACCGATCCATATCTTAGCTGCATGCCTCAGCCAGCCATGGGTACTAAACATTCCGAAGCTCTAGACGTCCGCTTCAGGGGCTCGATTAATTCGTGCATCCCACCACTTTTGGCATCTACAAAATCTTTCTTATCTTTCTCCGTTCTTTGGCGTGCTAAACAAGAAGCTGGACAATCATAAACCAGACCAAAAGGCCATCAAGGTAGGGAGGTGGATAAATGTGAACCCCAATCATTCACATACATCGAGGCCAAGCCAGGCCAAGGCCGACAAGAGTCACCAAATCTGCGTCCATTTCCTCGCGACTGGAGCTAGCCAAGCAATGGCTATCCTTTTACAAGACATACATACGATCTATCAAGCTATCATGCTGCATATTTGCACGAACCAAAATATATATATTCATTCAGTTAAGCGCAACCCAGTCGCACGCACGCATATTCTGACTAATGTACCATGGCATCCTGATGACCGTCTCTTTGTGCAACTCGTTGATCGCGCATCTCTCGCTGCACAACACGAATCTCCCCATCCCTGACTCTCGGCCCGTGAACAGGCATACCGTCGGTGGGCGTGCCGCGCGGAAATAATAGATCGTCGCCGACTGGGTATCAATGAGTGTATACAGATCGTCGTCCACCTGTTCGTCGGCTTGAGGCTTGAGATCATCCAGTTGTGACGGATCTCCGCGTCTAAATTGACCCGTTTCGGTTTTGGACAGGAGAGTACCGGAGGGACTGTAAGACGTTCTTGGTAAGGTAGAGATTGCACCTCCGTACATGAGTTCAGAAGCTTCTTCCGCAGAAATCAGCCCCTTTACACCAACCAACCACGGCTGTGCGTGTACTATGCGTCCAGAGCACCCATATGCTACCAGCAGAGGTGCTACCAGCATCAAAAGAAGACCAATAACAATGGCAGCCACTGCTCCAGACGGCGCAGGGACATAAGGACCAGCAGACGCCTCCAGCAAGATCCCGATGAAGAGAATCTCCCAGGAAACGTATGGGAGGAAAGTGGCGATGATGCGCGTCACTGAGCGCCGCGTGGCGAAAGCAACCGAGGGAAAATCTTTCCACCTGATGGCAGCTGCTCGACAACCCCCAAGGACAAGGGCGTCGCTTTCTGTCAGCCCAACTGCCTGAACTTCTGGGTTAATGTGCCATAACTCCGATCCCCACTCGTCGTGCTCTGCATACCAGCAAGCAGTGTTGGGAATCTGAGAAGGCAGAAGAGAAACCATGCGTTCTACGATGCGGTCGTTGTCATTAGCCATCGAAAGCCTGACAAGTGCCTGTAGCTCTGTTTCCTGGGAGTGGGGATGGATGCGATGCTCGAAGAAGCCCATGAGTGCGTACACCCTTTCTGCCCTGAAGAGAGGTTCGGCCTCTTTGTTTTCCTCAAGTCTCTGTAGTCCACTACTCGTACGTCGCCAAAGGGCAGACTTGAGCTGCACGAGCCGTTCCAACCTCTCCAACGGATCTCTCAATCCATACGAATTGATGATCGCGGACTCCTCTGCGAAGCGAGCGTAGGCGCGATTCGCGAGCTGGTGAAGGGTGATGGGCGTGACTTTACCATCTCTGAATTTGAAACGCAACTTGCGGCTCAAGAGGGCCTCAGGGAAAGTCCACAGACGTTCTCCGTATGCCATCCATGCCTGCCCTTCGGAGACCCCAGAAGGGGGGCAGAGCATGATAAGTGTGAACTGGGCACCACGATAAACATCGGCCATACGATACAGATCCTGGTTGATCTCCTCCGGTGAGGTCGTCTCGTCTATCAACGTCAGGTCGATCCAATAGGCAGACTCATGGAGAGATTCCATGATGGCTTCGACCTTCGTAATGAAGGTCTTCTTTAATTTGATTCGATCCTCCTTCCTATTTACATCTCCAGGGATGACGTCTTCGTATCGATAGGAGACAGCAACATATCTCTGTTTCTTGATGATGTTTTCATCAGAGCAGATCTGCCAGGAGGTCGAGTCGGAACCAGGGTCACGGATGACGAGCTGGCGAGGGTGTGTGGCATGCGTGATTTTTTGGACGGGCTCTGGTCCTCGTCGAGCCCCTCGCAAGGTATACTCACGAGGAGAAAGAGCAATCCAGAGGTGTCCATAGTATCTCGACAAGTAGGCCGGATAAAACCCCGTGTACCTTGGCAAATCAGAAAATGGCCATATAAGCGCGAGAGTGAACCATGTCCAACGCATGAGCCAAAGGGGGATTTCCTCTGGCTTGGATGGCGGGTGGATTGCCAGCCAAATTGCAAGTTTCTTCATTCTAGAAATATTTTCGCCGACGGGAACTTCGATCCTCTCAGTGCTCTCAGGTTTAGGATGAACTGCTTGGATTTTAAGTGGTCTACACTTGCCGGTCGTAGGGCTGACGTATCGCTGCTCTAATCCATGAAATGTGCGCCGATACTGGTTGTCGACACAGGAATATTGCCCGGTTCCAGACGAGCCGCTACCGAGGAAAAAGTCGCGAAGGCTCTGCATTGCGCGGTGACGTGGATCTACAAGGTATTAGCAAGACACCCCCACTGACTAGATGCTAACTGACTGTACACGTTAGAGTGGAAGATGGGTTGACCCCAAAAGTTATCTGCCCACGATACTTATAACAACGACGCACAGGAAGAGACCCCTTGCGACATGGAAGTCTGATTTGTTGGTCAGTCATCAAGGAACATTTGATTGCGGTCGTCGAGTGGCAGGGTGAACAGAACAGCCGCCAGCAGAACGACAAGGTTTACGAAAGATAGGATCGCTTTCCCCACGGATGGCTTTGTTGTCAGGGCTCAAGGGCTCGCGCCCACATCAGCGTTGTTGTTTCCGGAGCAACTGCCAACACAACGAACTGGAAAAAAAAGGAACGAGTCGAGGGCCTGAAAGTCACATCCTCGTATAGGTGCGCTGGTGGAGGGCATGTGCTACCACGGCACGTATCGAGGGACCCCGGTACGCTCAAACCTGGGTATCTACCTTAATGTTCGTGAACTGTTATGTGGGTGGATCAGCTGAAACACCTACTCAGAATCTCGAGAAATAGAGATTTGAAGATACCACTGAACACCCGAGCTCTCATCGAGGATTTTGAGTAGCTGTGTCTGGTTGGAGCCTCCAACCAACTGAGTCAGGAAGATCAAACCACTGCTTAGGCAACAGAAAAGGTGGCGGTTGAAGTATGAATTCGACCCCTTGATATAGTACAATAATAAACGGTTTCGAGGCACCTGAACATCCTGGCGACTCCGCGATATATATGAACCCTGCTCACCAGCGTCCGCTTTATCGGTGTGTCTTGAAGGAACAGGCACCAGTGGCTGTGTAGCAGAAGGAACGCGCTCAAACACTTATGATCAAGCCGGGCAAAACCTGATGACAGTGCAATTAAGTACATTATCTCGATGAAGAGCCAGTGAGAAACTCAAACAATACACCTCCCTCGAACGAGCGATCCGCGTTAACAGAACGGACCACCGGAGAAAGAGGGGAAATCCCTTCAAGAAAACAGTACACGACCTTCAAAATCTTCTAATATGAAACTGCATGAAAGTAGGCAAACACGGTCTTCTGCAGCAAATGAAGGTGCGTTTTCGCATATTTCCTTTGCGGCATTAACATGCAGTAACCGGACGGTCTTGAGCTTTGGCGCGGTTAAGGTCATGAGAGCAGGAACCAAAACCTGATAATGCAAAAGTGGTCCCTCTGGAGCTTTGGAGTGTAGACCGAGGAAGGAAACCGGTGGAAGGATGAGGTTTGATTTCAGCTCAAGCCAGGAGCGAAGGTAGATAACAAGCTTATCGAGCACCGTGCAACACTCGGATAGCAAACTGAGTTCATTCTGCAGACAGTCACCCTGAAGACAAAAGTCGAGAGTGACAGAGGTGATATTTGCACACGTTAGCTTCACGAAATTCTTCCAGGCATGGTCGAGAAATGGTGGGGGAATGCAGTCGTAGGTGAGGTGACGGAGTAAGGGGAGGTGGTTTGCATCCTTTTCTCGTGGAAGATAATCCCGCAGAAAGACGGACGTTAGAGTGATGGATTCCAGTTTTGGCATGACAGGAACGTCAAGGCGATTCCTAGAAGCTCTATCGACAGGCGTGGGGGAGCAAACTGGGCACCTCAGCTCCCTTAAATTTGGAGACGACGCAAGCAACATCATCAAGTCTTCTCTGACATGAAGTCGTTAGTTTTGAGCACTGCAGCATATAGTGTATGCTGCTTACCTGCATGGTCGAAGAACCGATTCAGAGCAGTCAAATACCTGAAGCGATAACCCGCACGTCTCAGCCAGAGACTCTACGATAGGTGTGGGTAGCTGGCGTAGCCAACAATCGTTAGATGGCAACATGGGCATGGAGAGCGTGATGATGGAAAGATTTGAGAATTGACGTATGATTGCGGCGAGCATATTGTAGTTGGATACTTCGCAGCGTTCATTCTCTACAAGGACATCCAAACGCTTTGTCCACCAGCCAAGTCGATTTTTGCCTTGTGCCGTCAAGGTGTGCCTCTTGAGTAATTCATGGAGGGAAATCAGCGTATCCACTTTAGTGATAAGGATGCTTTGATAAAGGAATTCCAAGGCAAGTTCATTCCAAGCCCTGCAAACGAGAACTATGCTGCGTTTTGTGCGAAGAGAAGCTTTTAGTCTCTGTGACTCGTGCTGTTTGACGAGCGTGCGGGGCAGATCCGAAGAAATCGGACCGTCGCAGCTCAAGAGAGCCTCGAGGTCGGTAGCAAGGCTAAAAATCCTAAGCCATACTTCAGGTGGTACACGTGAGGCGACTGGTGGGTGAGAAGCAAGGACCGAAGTCATTGCAAGAAGAGGCAAGAATAAGAGGGCACGAGGCGTCACCTGCAGACGGCGATTTACTAGATTACTATCAATTTAGTCAGCAGTGTCGTACTCAAGATAAGTGAGAAAGGAAAATCTGACCTCGGGGGAGTGAGTTATATATGGCGCGATAGCCTGGGAGTGCGAACAAGAACCTGAGAGCGGCGCAAGATCATTACCTACGCATCAGCCGGGAGCGGTTATCGATTGGATCTAAACTCGTCTTGCTGTGCTCCGTGAACGGACGAGAATGTCATAGGAAACATCTGAAACCCTGCATAATGTGAGTGAAATGGACCATGACTGCCGTCGTGAAGTGGGACTGTGATAAAGACCGTCAGCTTCTGTCGGGCATGGGGATCGTGGGCAAAGACACCCTCAGCTCATCCTCCAGGCTCCGCGCCCCCGCGGACACCAGTTAGCTGGTCATCGTACTATCATTCCACCAGCATTGCAAACGTTTTCACAAAATTTGAGAACTCACCCATTCGTTATTGGTACGGTACTAGTCATGGGACTGTCCCAGCTGTCCCGGCTTTCCAAGGATGATGGCTGAAGCAGCAGCAGCGTGCCACTGTCGAGGTTGAACTGCACACTTTCTCCGCAGCACATGGCGGTCAAGTCATCATCAGATCTAACTAGTGAAATGACCAGTGTCGTTAATGGAGGTCATGAGAGAATGAGGACAGTGGACGGGCCTTGTGAGTGAAGCTTGGCTATAGCATGAGTTGGCAAGGTGCATTCTGCTCAGCAGTGTTGAAGGTAGGGGCATAAACCTGTATGCTGTGAGCAGGGATTGAAAAAAGCTGATGCGGCGGAGGGGATCAGTGATGTTGGAAAAGCGAACTCGTCTCGACTGCACACTCCCTCGCTCGACGGTGCATTTCTCAGAAAGATGGGGTCCTCCCAATACAACTACTATATGTTAAGTCCCTGGCACCAGAAGCGGCAAAGCTTTATTCGCCTCGACTGGCTCAGGTCGGTTTTTCTTCCAACATGGTTGCGGGGCTTCTGCTGTCATATGCTCAAGTCAAACAGCTTGTTGTGCACTTCGACCGGGACTTCCTCTTCATGATTGATGTTGCAGAGAGAGCATAACAAACAAAGTCCGAGTTCGTGATGATGGATGCGATAGTGAATGGACTGCTCCATGTGCACAACAGAGTGGCGAACACCAACCGATTTTGAGGAAGGAGGAACACGGGCGGTCTAACCCTAGCTGTAACCCTAAAACATCCAAATTAGGTAAGCGTGGGTAGCCAATGTCTGACTCGAGTCGCCATGTCTTCAGGCTGCTCGTCCTTGGAGTCGTGTTCCACATTGTGTTTATCGCGTCTGTGTTCGACTGTTATTTCAGGAGTCCAGTCGTTCATGGTATGACACGCTATGGCTCAGGTCCTGGAGAGTCTAAGCGCCTAGTTCTCATCGTAGGTGTGTAGGATCTCGCTATATATGCTGCGTTGTTCTAACACGCTTTGAATAGGCGATGGTCTTCGGGCTGATCTCTTGTTTATACCGAACGCGTTTTCGTCATTTGATTCTTCCCCAGAAATAGTTGCCCCGTACCTGAGGTCCATCGCGGAGAAACGCGGTGCCTTCGGAATATCTCACACCAGCGTACCTACCGAGAGTCGTCCGGGACACGTCGCCATCATAGGTCTGTCATCACAAGTTTCATGGTTCCTGTCTTCACAGTAGTACGGACAGGGGGGATGTATGAAGATGTATCAGCAGTTACAAAGGTCAGACATGAGCAGGAATCCAGGTACTGCCTGTGAGCTTAGCATGCAATGCAAATCGCAGGGCTGGAAGACCAACCCAGTAGGAAGTTGACATAGAGGACTAATTATCTTCTGACCATGCGCCAATCAAGGTCGACTTTGATTCAGTATTTAACCAATCAAGATACACCTTCTCGTTCGGATCACCTGATATCCTGCCAATGTTCGCCAAGGGTGCCACTCCTGGCAAAGTCCGCTCATGGTGCTATGATGAGGAAGCGGAGGACTTTACAAAAGGTTAGTGTAGCGCCGAGCTTTCGGTCACTGGCCTAACGCGATGCGCAGATGCGACTGCCCTCGACACCTGGGTGCTGGATCAACTTAATGCATTATTTCAGAACGCGTCAAAAGATGCAACGCTAAACTCGAACTTGCGCGAAGACAAAGTGATTTTTTTTCTGCATCTGCTAGGACTAGACACCACTGGTCATTCATACCGTCCTCATTCCAAGGTAGGCCAGTGACTCGACCGTAGTTTACTACACTCAGATAGACCAACAGGAGTATATGAACAACATCAAAGTTGTAGACAACATTGTCCAAGAGACGGAGAAACTATTCATAGATTTCTATGGGGACGATGAAACAAGTTTCGTGTTTACTTCTGACCATGGTATGTCTAAGATAGGGAATCATGGAGATGGTGGTGAGGCTCCATCCTTTCCTCGCAAGCTTGGTCTTCACAGGCTTTTTAGACCCGGATAACACACGAACACCACTTATTATGTGGGGAAAAGGCGTTCGAGGTCCTCTACCCGATTCTTCATCTTCACATGACGACTTCTCGCGGCCATGGAAACTCGAGCACGTACTCCGCCGAGACATCTCTCAAGCAGATATAGCTCCTCTAATGGCATCACTTATCGGCATAGATTGGCCAGCGAACTCAGTTGGTGTGCTGCCAGATGTAGATCACACGCGGGCTGGCTTCCTTAACCCTCGTGGAGGGGAGGAGACCCTTGCTCACGCGGCATTAATCAATACACAGGTCTTGTTAGAGCACTACCGTGTAAAACACGGTAAGTTGTCATTTACTGTTGAGTGCAGATTCTCATCTTTTCAAGAGCTCAAGCAGGCAAATGTTTTGTTCTATAAACCATTTAGTTTGCTTGAAGGTGTAGACGATTCAGGAATGCCAATCCGCAACCGGAAACTTGCATCCATCGAACAATCACTTAGAGAAGAACAATGGAACGAAGTGCGTCGACAGTCTGCGCAGCTGATCAACACTTGCCTGGAAGGCTTGCGCTACCTAGAAACGTCAGCTTATGTTGTATCCCATTGCGTTCTAACCTAACAAGATCTTTAGCTATGATCGTTTCTTGATTCGCTTTATTGTCATCGTAGCATATGTTGGATGGGCTGCATATGCTTCCATCTCTCTCCTCCCTGCTCTTGATAGTCCACCGAAGTCAGCTAGCTGGAATGGGCTCGTCGATGCACTAACTCTTCTGATATTCTTTGGCTCCGCGCTGGCCTTTTGGATACAAAGCTCGCCATGGACATTCTACGTTTATGTTGCCTTCCCGTGCTATTTCTGGAGAGTGTTCTGCTTGCGAGGGACACCTGCCCTGCTCAAAGCTGTATCTCAAACCTCTTTCTCCTCCCGCCAGCTGTGCATTTATGGGTTGCTTGTTGTTGTCTCACTTCAAAGTATGGTGGTATGTGCATCTCTTAGTCCTCAAGTTTTGATTCGCAAATCATATCCCCAGGCCGCGTACACCTACCGCTCTATATGGAGTGTCGGTTTTGTCATCATTGGAGTCTTATGGCCGTATTGTACTTGGCCATCCTCGACGCTCTCGCAACACTGGAAACTTGCGTTACAATGGACTTTGACCTGTCTGGTCACCGCTATCTTTCCCCTCCTCCCAGTTGACAAACAGGAGAGTCTCCCAACCGTGTAGGTCCCGAGTGGTTGGTCTGCGTGGTGCTGATGAATTTCTAGCCTGTCCGGTGGCGCTGTGATGCTCTTTATAGGCGCTTCGCAAATTTGGTCATCTGACTCGGGCTCGGGATTTGATAGGGTAAGAATATCTGTGTTCTTCCAAGTGAGTAAAGGACCTTCGTACTTGCTATTCCCACTCAATTCCTGGAAGGTCGGTCTCCTTGTTGCTGCGATGGGGATCACTGCTGGTTCTGTCGCCAGCTTGCAAGCTAAGAATGGCTTACCACCCTTCAATCAAGCCGCAGCATGGTCAATTCTTGGTGTGTAGCTTGACTTTTTCGCTAGTCTGATGCCCTGTAACTTCATTTTGATTTGGCCAGTGACATCATCACTATACCCATTCATACACCAAGTGCGACATCCCTCCCCGAGGTCCAAAATCATGACGCTGTTCCTAGCATTTTCTGTCTGTTTTGTTGTATTGTCGATATCCATTGAAGGTCTCTTCTACTCGGCTTTTACGTGCAATTTGCTGTTGTGGATAGACGTCGAAGCAGCCGTTCGGAAGACCTTGGGTGTCAACGGCTCCACGCCGAAGGAGGTCCGATCGAACGACTATTGCTTCCAGGCGGATGATGTACGGATAGCACTGTTTTTCTTATTTTTTGTGCAGGTCGCCTTCTTTGGGACTGGAAAGTACGTTCCATATATGCCATGTTTGTCTGTTTCTCATACCGACCCATCTCGTCTCCAGCGTTGCATCCATATCGTAAGTTACAGTAGATGACGCTTTGGGATGATGTGGTCTTACAACGCATCTAGTTCCTTCTATCTGGAGCCCGTATATCGTCTTGTACCCGTGTTCAACCCGTTCTTGATGGCAGCCTTACTGGTTCGTCTTCCGATTTGTTCATATATACGCGCTGACTCGCCTATGCAGATCTTCAAGATTGTCGTGCCATATGTGGTCCTGTCAGCAGTTTTTGCGACCCTCAATGCCCGTTTACGCTTGCCACCTTTCTCACTGTTCCTCGTAGCGCTGACCCTTACAGATGGTGGGCATGACTTTGAATTTGTCAGAACCATCTGATTCGAGTTGATCCAATAGGAATGACGATGTCATTCTTCTTGAACGTGACTGACGCCGGTGAGGAATGCCAGCTCCACCGCCGTTCATTTACTAATGTGCGCGGCAGGGTCCTGGTTGGAAATAGGACAATCTATCAGCTTTTTCTGCATCACGTCCCTTTTGTTGGCGTGGTCTGCTGGCATTTGTGCAATAGGCGAGTATCTTATGGGTGACACTTTGATCCCCGCCAAGTCTATAGATAGGAAGAAGGTATCATAGACCCACGATCGTCGGTAACATTTATGATACCAGGAGAGCGGGTACCTTTTAAACCCCAAGACTCTGAATGGCAGGTGATGCGCTCCAACAATGCGTTCCCATGTCGCCGACAGCACTACCATACGACAGGCTGTCAGCAGATTCTCACCATATATCCAATTTTCCTTTTCAGCAAACAAAGCTTCCGCTGGCCTGTCGGGACCTGAAGTTACTCGAACAAATCAAGTTATTAAGTGGGCCGACGACCACGCCAAATCAGCCGAGTGTCTATACATACGAGATGGGACGCGGAACTGGTAAACCATACAAGGACAAATCGACTTTTCGGAGCAACACGGAAATCAGTGAGTGGAGATCAAAGCTTTGTTAAGCACTGTAGATCGTCAAAGGAACCGGGATACAGGCAGTCACTATCTCTGGAGGAGGGAGGATGGCAGTGACGAACCGGTGTCATAGCTGACCTCAGATAGGTCTGTTCCCTGGACTTCAAGGGCGATGCCGTCTAGTCTCTGCTTGAGGGCTTCTCGGGAGGAAGCAAACAACATCTTATCTTTGATTTTGGCACCGTCAGGGGACCTATCAATGAAAATGGCCAACGCGGTCAAAACAGTGCTCCAATTTGAGATCTCCCAATCTAGGATCCCCTCTCCCAGAACCCCTGTTCCCCTTCCCCCACCTTGACCTGGAGGTCGAGAGCAAAGCAATCAAAACTCACCACAAAATAAAGCACAGCTTGTTCCTCTTGTTGCCGTCCTTTTCGTACTCGAAATCGTAGACTGCGAAGCGGCACTGGTCTTTTGGCAAGTCCGCCACAAAGGCGTCGTAGCTCGACGTGTCCGAGGTCTTGTCAACGACGATCTCGGACAGGTGATCGTTGAGAGTGAAGATGATGTACTTGAATGTCCTGCCCAGCTTGAGCTGCTGGTAAGTCGCGACGCACACATCTGCAACGTCGACGCCGGATGCCTGCATGAAAACGAATGGCCTTGAGCAAAAAAAGGTGGAACCGTAGCAAGGTCATCGAACTTGCCATGATGAAAACGAACAAGTCGGGTGATGGTACTACTCGTCGAATTTTAGGGGCAATATCCTGGGCTGGCGGCTGCTTATAAACGACACTGGCCTTGGCAAGTTTTGCTGGGCGCTGCGCCGCATTTACGCTGCGACCTGCGCAGTCACGCTGAGTCAATCCGTACCACCGAAATAGCCAATGATATAGGTGTAACAAGGTATTCACAGAACTACAGTAATCAAGCGTTCGTTCGCCAGCACCGCTCGCAAAAGCAATGTTGCCTCCCTCTCCACTACGGATGCCTGATTTGTTCCATCTTTTCCGCGACTTCGTTAGCCGTTTGACGTGCATCAAACAGTCCGATACCTTTTGCAGGTGGCGTCCAACCATCTGGGATACGCTCTTCGCCATACCATTGTTCGAGCGTAGACAGCGGTACTTGGTCGTTCCCCTCCTTGAGAAGTAACCAGCACAGCGCAGCCTCGCCCATGCCAATCTCGGAGTGGATGTGGTCCAACGGTGATGTCAACTTCGCTTCTCTGTCCACCCGCAACTGTGCAAACGCATCGAGACTCAATCCCTGCTTCTCGCTTGCTTGCGACAGCAATGCTCGAAGAAGATGTTGGTCGACCGAGATAGGGGCTTCATCGTGTCCAGTGAGAGCATCTCCGTGAACGAGAGATGCGTCGTGCTCAATCCTGTTGTGCAACGCGAGCTTGTCGAGGTCGAGGCGCAGAGCATGACCACAGAGAAGAATTCCAACAAGCGCTAGAATGGCTGCGAGGGGGAACGATAAGTTGTAGACTGAGCGGACGGCTTGCATCAGTTGCCAGAAGCCGATGTTTTGGCCGTCATGGGGACTGTGGGCTCTGAGTTGTGCACGAAAAGTGGTGATTGCAGTACTCACAGGTAGCCGTGGTTCGCCAGTGCGTTGAGGGCGGGACAAGGAGAACGTTTGTCGCCCCGTGCGGCGGGCACGAACGGGAGGCGGTTGGTGGTCGACATTGCGTGGACGAAGAAAAAGCCCCTATGGAGCGTCGGCCTTTTATAGGTTGCCGCTCAACCATGTGGCTGTGCAAAGGAACTCACCTCGTCCTTATGACTTTGCTTATTAGACTAGTATCAAAATGGTCAAAGTTTATATTGAATTTGTCAGGTATCAGGTCAGGGTACAACGAACGGACATTTATATGTATGGTGGACCCAAAACTGCACGAAATATTAGCGACCGGGCATGTGCAAGCGATTAAACGCACCGTTCCGGAAGATACCCAGAGTGAACTCGACAACTAGGAGTAAGACGCCACCACCTGGGGCAAGTCGGAGCACCTTTGGCACAAAGCCCTTGTATAACGCTGCCGGTCCTTCTTCTCGCATTATCGTAAGGAGTCTGAACATGAAACAGCAGTTAATCTTGAATACATGAAATGAGGAAAAGCGAACATACGCAGGGTATGTCCAATTGTATTTGGGTACTATCCCGGGACCCTTAGCACCTCCCTGGATGCGTGACTTGACCACCTACAAAACGAACGATTCAACTTCTTGACCGATCGCACGCGTACCCGGACGTACATCGAATGGGGTATTTAAAGCTGTACCGACGAAACCGCCTACAGCCCCAGAGACAAAATTGTTGAAAAGCTGGTTTTGGGGAGTCTACCACCGTCTTTCCATGAGACATTCAAAGACAAGAGATACGACCTCACCTCTGCTTTTGGCAGAAGGCTGCGCATTTGATGGACACTTCCGAAGAATCCGCCGTTCCACCAAAATTGTCTATCAACAGGACTCAACGTTGCGCATCATGACATGCAAGATGCCCCACCTCCAGAATGTCGCTTCCATTCCAGCGTAGAGCCCGAAAAAGCCGTCCTTCCTAACAATCTGCTTCAACACATCTACCGGGCCGGCGAAAGTGCTTGTTTTGTCTTGCAACCTGCAATGAGTTATGAGCATAGTACGTGACGATGTGGGGAACATCGGCAAGTCTACTTGATTTTGACAAGTTCAAATGGAACGACGATGAAGGACTCGGAAGCACCAGCGCTGCACCCGGTGAGAATGGAGAGCTGCAGTGTCATTTTACTTTCGCCAGACATCCTCAAGAATGTTTTTCCCCAAAAATCATTGGCGGCGCTAATTGGGCGTGTCGATGAAGATAAGGAAGGTATCCTGAAGCATAACACATTGCTTACAACTTGACCGCGCGCTTTGGTGCCTCCAGAAGTAACGGCGGAACCAAGCCTGACAGTAGCTACTCAGAAGACTTGCGTGAGAGTCACAAGATCATCAAACCTCTGTACAACCTGCCAAGACTGAATCTGTTCTTTAGTCTTGGCCAAGCAAAGTCCACGAGAGGTTTACCCTTCCTCGCGGATGATTGAGGTGAGAGTGCCAACCATGCCATGCTTGGCTTTCCCGGTCTCTAGTTGCATGCGCGTCTTGACCTGCAAACACATAGTTGACATCGACATTTGAACATATGAGACAGGAATAAGCGCGTACGACATCTAGTAGAAATCGCATTAGGCAAGAAAAAGACTCGCATAGCACTCACCAAGTGGATAAAAAGTCAGAATTTCCGACACACCAGCGACTGCGCCAGCGACAAAATTGGCAATGAAGGGAAGCGCTGTCCGACTAAGGTAAATCCGACGCGGGTCACTTGGCAGACACAAGGAGGGAATACATACGCTTGGGCTGTTTGGTAGTCATCGAAACTACTCTAAAGGAGCTTTTTGGTCGTAGGAATAAGGAGTGTTAGAAACGTCCAAAGGCAACTTGGCGGTCGTGTGATGTTCGGGCAATTCGGATAAACTACCGATGTGTCACGTGATACCGTCACAAATGTGATAGCTGTCACACAGCCTAACTCACAGGTTTGGTGATGCAACGATGGTATACATCGCGTCCTGGCAGGAATACCAAGAGGCCGCGGAAAGGTTATACGTCAAGTCGCCGAACAAGGTCAGTTTCGTCGCTGATGGCACGCTGCTCAACTACATCACGTCTTCCAGACGCGATATTGTGTAAAATGGAAATCATCAGAGGGGAAACTTGTTCTCAAGATCACCGATGATACCACGGTATGTGATCCATTCGGCCATCCAAACAGAAGAATCACAGATGTTCTTACATCGCATATCCAGTGCATCAAGTTCAAAACTTATTCATCGATCTTTCTCAATCGTTTCGAGTCCCTCAATCTTTCTCTGATGCAGAAAATGCAGAACAGGCGTCCGGACCCGCCCCCATCTATCACTCTGCCGCAATCATCTGCTGGTGCAGATTCACATCATCCACGGACAGCATCTCCGGTGTCTACTCCGCAGACTGGCCCAACTGCTGGTGGAGTCAAGAAGAAAAAACCAAAGAAGAGGAAATAGACCATATCGCTCCCAGTGACACATTCGTATGCCCGTTCGCTCTGTCATGAGATACCTCTGATGGTGCGCGTAAAATCCCAGCGGGGCTATGTTCCAAATCCCTCGTCATTTATTATTCAACGATCGTCTTCATGTAAGCGCTGTGGCGGCGCCTGATCCTGCGCGCGGATTGGACATTACGCATACTTCATATAGATGTTTCTGTTGGTTAACTGATGCAATGTATTTCGTCCAACAAACCAAAGTGCTTGAGTCGCCCGTGCTGTCCACAAGGATCGATTGTAGATTAGATAGGCGGGTATGGACGGTGTCCGGGGTTCGTTCGTCATGACACCATAGCTGACCAAAGTGTCCCTTTCTTGCTCGCACGTCTCATCTATATGTACTGCTGCATCTAAAGCTCACCTGAGGCGGTTTGTGTCCGCGCTCGAACTTGAGACTTCCAACTTGTGTACGTAGCAAGCCCCCTCACCGGTTCCCACAGCCCACATCTGAACGTCTTGCTTGGCTTGGCAGTTTAACCCACGGAAAGCCGAGTCGTCAGCGACAGGACAGCGGCGTTCGGTAGAATTCAGAGTCATTCAACGTGCAGCGCGACAACTTCTTCTTGGCCCAGGGCATCTGCGCTGCGTGACTACGCCAAACCCGGACCGTTCCGTCTCCTTGCACCAAAGGCATGGCTCTTCGCCGATTTACTACCCCCGTAGACGGCACTATCCCCATCCCAGCACTTCTGTATAATGATGAAGACCTTCTTGTGTCTCAAGACAACGTCGGGATCTATGATGGGTATGTACCATTTATCCACTTTCTCCGCCGCGGTTTCTATGGTCACAATTCGTACCATCATTCAACACTAAACCCACAGTCTCCAGAAAGCTGCCAGTCACCAGTCTGGTACGGTGCATGTGTCTTCGCACCGCCTTTTCTTCGTGAATTCGTATCAAACAAGTTCGCATTCATTCAGCCTGGATCTCACGCATATTGTACGAACTGATTACTACGCGGGATTGTTCATGTCCTCTCCGAAACTCACACTGTACCTCGATTCCACGTTTTTCGCCCTGTCTGGTAGTCAAGACGGCGCCAATGACGGCTTAGAGAGCTGGTATTGCGGTGTGTGCAGTCATCGCAATCCCCCGGGCCTCAGTCCTGCCGCCGCACGCATATGTACCCTCTGCGGAGTACCTAGAACTGCGTTGTCGAGTTCGTCTCAGCACACAGCATTGACTACCTCACAACCCGCATCGTCTGTGTCTCTCCCTGTCGCCTTGTCAACAGTTTCCCGATCTTACACCCCCCCACTACCTACTAGCGAGTTATCACCGATTGCATGCACGGCATGTACATTCCTAAACAACCCCTCCCTTCGAAACTGCGAGATATGCTCTACCCCGTTGCCGCATGCTGCAGGAAATCGTGGGATCAGTAGCAAGTCCGCGCCATCATCTCGACCTGTATCCCCACTTCTTACAGATGATGGTTTGGATCCCACCAATCCTCTCATTAAGCTGAGCTTCCGAAAAGGTGGGGATCGACAATTTTATACAATTCTTAAACGTGCTTTGAAGGCCAGGACGTGGGAGGTTAGTCTAGCGATGTGGTCCAAGAAAATGATGGTTAACTTTCCACCCAGGGTAGGCAAATTGGCAAAGGGCCTAGAAGTGGTACTTTGAGCCTCAGCGTCGTTTCTCCCGATAGAGGCTCGATGCCAGGACCTCTACGACGATCAGGCATTGGTAAATCAGTCTTCGTCTTGACATTGAGAGTGCTTAAAGGAACTACTAGATGGTATTCTACGCAATGTCGAGACTTCAGCGCAAAATACAGAAACAGAATTATCCGATGCGTTTAAAGATCTCGAAGCTCTGATGGTGAAAGCTCAGGACCTTGTTCATCTTGCCGCCGAACTGAACGAGAAACTGGACACATCAAACAATGGTTCCTCTGTACCAACGTGGATGCCTTCCGCCTCGGACTCGACAACGTTGTCGTCATCGTCGTTGTTCACGACGACTTCGGTGGTACTATCCTCCGAGCCAGAGGAAGCAAAATTTATACGGTCTTCTTTGGCTCAACTGGGTTTACAGCTACCCAATGCGCCGGTGACAGCAGACATGATACAGGACGAGACGATATGGATGGAGGAATTGGCACGTGAACTGGCGGGAGTGCTCCAGGGTCCGTGGGATGAAGGACACGAACGGAGGACGGGAGGTATCACGAAGGAAAGGGGAATAATCGGCCTGGACGAGGTTTGGGGTGGATGGAACCGTGCTAGGGGCGTAGGTAAGTTCAGTGTACCACATGGTGCATCAAGGGTGATGACGATATGCGATCTACAGCGCTTATTCCACCCTGGACGTTTTTGCAGGCAGTCCAACACTTGCCTGCACATACGTCTCCACCGATCCGCTGCAGGACGTTCAAGTCGGGTTTGCAAGTGCTCCACACACCGCCGTACACACACACGGCGTTTTCTGCGCGCCTTTCTGGCTACTTGGCTATCTCAGGGACACGAACGACAAGTCAGATAGCTCGGGAGGAGAACATTACGGTTTCGCTTGGTACAGAGATGATTCTAGCGGTGGAGGCTGATGGCGTGGTGTGCAGAGATGATGAACTGTCGGCAATCAGAGGCGGGGGTGGTGGATCGGAGCTTGGATGGTACCGTAACGAGTTGGAAAATTACAATTGGGACGGTCAAGCGACCTAGTGGATTACGATTACGATATATGTAATGGGGATGGGCCGAGGCACGAATGAAGGTGACACGTTTTCGACGTCGACGTATGAGGGCCACATGATCTCGGTACACTGTTCACCCTGACGGTGGCGATCCTGACCTTTCCGCAACCAGACACCACTGGGACCACGGAGATGGCAGTCGTGGCTCCATGGCGATGAATTTAAAGGGTTGCACTGTAGAGGCACTCATTCCGCACGGATACCGGGATATTGGTGACAGCTCCCCATGGCCTGACAGTCGTGGGTCCATCAGCAGCGCATCTCCATCAAGCAATGCTACTGGTCTGTCTGTCATGCGCTGACAGCCAGCTCAACCTTACTCGCAAAGTACCCCCGCGTTGATTACGTAACAATTTCTTGACCGACCAGACCGGGAATGCGACTGTCGCACGCGTCGCCAGCGGATCAACGTCCATCGATTATAGCCACGAGGTTCGAACTGGCCGTCCCTGACATGGTCAATGCAACTTGCAGGTTTGCTACTTTCCAGGTGCACTGGGGCCCTTGTAATTCAAGGGTCTGCTCAGGTCCGTCACTGCATCGACTGACCTGTCTGATCCACTGCAGCTACGCTCTCGCAGCTCGCGTTAGATGCGTCGACCCAAAGCGAGCAGCACAACACACTCAGCGCTAGCTTCGCGGGAAACTACCGTCTGCTTTTTGCTCATCGGAGCCGGAGAAGACACGGAGAAACCCTTGAGCGCCGACAGCTCACAAGCATGGCAGGCAATGGATGATTATTGCGCCCGTTACACAGCACGGCTATCATCAAGCGCAAGGTCAAGATCTCTTCTCGTCCTTTCCGTATTCGCTTGGCTGACCTAAGTGTGGTTATCGCGGAGTGCAATATCAAAATAACCAAGCTTTATAGATGAGCTGGCATCAACACAAGTAAAGCTGTACGAACAACTCCCCGTAGACGCTATTCCTCTCAACCCGGTCCCCCTTTTCCGTTGCTATGGGCCTATCTACCAAAGACCTCTCGAGGTCACTCACCACAAAGGAACAGGAAAACGTTGCTCATCTGGATAGGCTCAAGTACTTCCTCGCCACCGCGCCCTCCCGCTGGTCCTCCCCAGGTTCATCGTCCTCCGCAGATGATCCCTCAGGGAAACCCCCCACCACCATCCACTCTTCCTCACACCCTTCCATGAATCGTTTCCTTCTTCCATCCTCCGAATACGTCTCATGCGTCCTCTGGTCGGGCACCTACCATATCACCGGAACAGATATCGTTCGTGCCCTGGTCTTCCGATTCGAGGCTTTCGGGCGACCCGTCCGAAACATGAAAAAGTTCGAAGAGGGCGTCTTCAGTGATCTTCGAAACCTCAAGCCGGGTGTAGATGCAACTTTGGAAGAGCCCAAGGTACATGACTCTCACCACCACAATTTTAATGAACCCACCGACTCATGTCTGTCCAGTCGCCATTCTTAGACCTTCTTTTCAAGTATCAATGTATTCGCACCCAGAAAAAGCAAAAAGTATTCTATTGGTGAGTCAAATGACGCGCACCCACCTGATCTGGTCCCATTCATGGATACGCAGGTACTCTGTCCCACATGATCGTCTCTTCCTCGATGCACTAGAGCGCGACCTCAAGCGGGAGAAAATGGGCATCGAGCCCACGACGGTCGTCGTTGGTGAACCAGCCCTGTCGTTCACGTACGAGCCACAGCGCAGCCTCTACGAGCAATTTGGAAAGGTGACAAGTGGTCGTGAGGCCGAGGGAGATTCTAGTCCCCATCTGGCACGCGATATAGCGATCTCGCCACCCATGGACGATGGGCATGGTCAACTGCCCGCTGCCCACCCCACGGTCAGTCAACACAACATGATTCGTATCGAGGGCACAGCCACCGATCAAGGCTCCTCGGCCGTCCAGCGATCCAACCTGCCGTTTATGCCGTTCACTCTATTCGAGGGCTCTCCGACCTACAAGCAGCGCCGTAAAAAACCGGCGAGTAAGTTTCATTCCGGTAATCCCCTGGGGATGAACCGCAGCACGGATGGGAGTCATCATTCGCGCAACAACTCTACGAATGTTGGCAGTGGTTATAGAGCCGGTGATCGTGCGACGTCAGCTGCTGATATGTTTATCACGCAAGCCAGGGGTGATTCAAAGGTCATCCCTGGAACGCCACCGACGGATTTGACTCCCCCTCAACTCGCGCCCGGCTTATCCAATCTTCCTGTTGACGGTGTATACGCAACATATGAACACCCTGCGTGCGAGGACTCATCACAGAGGCTATCCAACACTTATCTATGTCCAAATCCCGACAATGTCATACTGCCATCCTTTTCTCACGAGGCAGACTCTTCGGGGACTAGCAGTCCGATTACGTCCAAGGCGTTTGTCTGCCCTCTTTTCTGCTGCGGCAGGCTATTCAAGCGCATGGAGCACTTGAAGCGACACGTACGCACCCATACGATGGAGCGACCATATCAATGTGACCGCTGCATGAAGCGGTTCTCGAGGTCCGACAACCTCAATCAACACCTTCGCATCCATTTCCGCGCTGACGGGGATGACGCAAACTCCGGGGAGTTCGGAGCTTCTGATATTGACGCTGAAAGCCAAGGAATAGACGAGGATGACTTCGCTCTGTCTTCCTCGATGACCTTTTCGAATGGCATGCCAGATATGGACATATGCGAGGTGGAGGTAGCAGGTCATCTGCACGAGATCCAGGGGGACGAGGAAGGTCTTCTTGCTACCCCTGGTGCCATGACGTCGAACTGGAGCGCCGCCGCCTCAAATCCTGCTCTGAGTCCGTATTATTCTCATAATGTCTCCACAGTTGCAGACACCCCTAGTCCAGATGGCGATCTGAGTTTCCTCCCGCCAGTTGATGCGTCCGACATGACCTGGGCGAACCTCTCTCACATTCCTCCTATACCTGACTCTGTGTCCTCATACTGCAGAGAACCGATGATGGCCTCTCTTTCCGCCCCACCCTGTCGACCAGAGTTCGACCATGTGTCTCTCCATCGATCCGTAATGACCCGTGGTGTGGTTGGTGCAGTAGTGCGTCACAGGAGCATGACGCCTTCCATACCGAGAGGCTTTGACCGAGGTCGGTCGCCGCCCAGTCGTGGGTACCAACCGTATCCGCCAGCCTCTACTACCCATTCACGTGCGAGTTCGGGTACGTCCAGCCCTTCGAGCCTCACCTGTTCGCCGGACATGTCTGCTGTATCGCCCGTTTCCATCAACGAGAGCTCGGTAAATGTTCAGCCACATTGTGTACCTGCCGCCTCGCAAATACCAATCAGTTACGACGCCGTTTCTTCTGGCAGACTGTCATATTATGACAGTTCGCTAGAGACGAGCCATAGTTATTCGAACGGCTACTTTGATTCGAATCCTTTGTTTACTCGCACGTAGACGCGGTTTTCGCACATGTCTTCAAGTGAGATATCAATCACTATAGTGTTTTAAAAGGAACATTCACTCGACCGCTCTGTATCCATGCAATTTATCTATCTGCCCACCGCTAGTACATACTCAATACACAGTCGTGCTGTAATTTGTACTGCGATCCGAACGCTGAGATGTCTGCCCGGTCCCTCACTACGTGCACTCAACGGCCCATTTTTGCGCCTCGACTAGGGACGATAGTTCCACTTCAACGATTGGTGATACGTTACAGGATGATCACGATCGCCAGCGTTTACGTCCATTACATCCATTTGGAAGAACGACAAGTTCATTTATGTATCGTATCGCCAACGACCCGAGCCCCCACCTCCATCCCGGTGGACTGCTCATGCGTCCAGAAGGTCTGTTCACCTGCCCATCACTGTGCCTGACATCAGACCTTCGAATGCCCGCGACTTCGGGAAATACAAGGAAAAGGGCTCGCTCCGCCGATTACAGCCAATATCGCGCGGGCGTGGTTTAGGCTCGTCGGATGCGCCACGCTATGGCAGAGGTAATACACCCGCCGGCGGCATTTGTCCTGGGAAGAATGGCGCGGGTTGCTGCGCGCGTCCCATGGAGGGATAGGTCCCCGTGGTGACCCGTACTGCCAGATGTGGATTATCAGGGTCAGTATACTCGCGAAGGGGCTCCATTGACGGGCTCATCTCGGAGTAGATCACGAAATCTCTTTACGCGACATCAGCTCACCGCTGTGTCCTTCGGGTTCCTCGGAATCCTCCCTGATGAACTCCAAGACTTGCTTTTTTGAGGGTTCCGACTATCGCACTACTCAGGGTTGGACCCGCTTGCGCTTGAACGTTTGAACCCTGGGCCATGCGGCCGTCGCGTGTGCCGCCGCACACTTGAGAGTGTCGGGACGAGTACACTGAATTCTGCCATTTCCCATGACACATGTCATTGTGTAATCGTGACCAACTTCGCGCGGAACGTCGACATGTTCACCGCATTCTCGAGGCGTCTGGTACGTCCTCATACAGCCTTTTCTTTATGTTATTTTGTGAATGACATACAAATTACAGCCCCAACTGTCCATTTTGTCCGTATTGTTGCGTTGTCTGCCGTCAATGATTGTTGCTGACCGATTGACGCCGCAGTCACAATCCGTCTTCTCCCCCCTCCGTCAAGGCACTCGCGATACTGCGAACCTCGCTCTCTGCGCCATATCCGCCTACCAAACCTGACGCTCCCCCTCTTGAATTCAACCTCGAAGTCATCGAGTCCAAGCCACCCACGCCGGACCAACTGCAGACGATTCTATCCTATCTG
Source organism: Boletus rubropictus (assembly GCA_038092695.1). NCBI lineage: Eukaryota > Fungi > Basidiomycota > Agaricomycetes > Boletales > Boletaceae > Boletus > Boletus rubropictus. The sequence goes on along the minus strand of JBBPQW010000167.1, from coordinate 9,354 downwards.
ACCTCCAAAGACGTCTCGACGACACCATCGTATACGATGTTCTTGTCCTCGCATCCCTCCGCGCCAGGTTCAGAAGACCAACCTCGGAACGCTGCAGACATCGCGGAGCTTGGTGCGCGGAATCCGAACGGACTCAAGTGGCCAGTGGTGGTTGATTGGAACGGTGGGCGGGCAAGTGTCGGGAACGTGGATGGTGTTGTGAAGATGTTGGAAGAGCTCAGACAGCGCAGGGATGGCGAGGTCAAAGACAAGGACGTCGATCCGCCAAAGGGGTGGTTTCGGTAGTATATGTCTCTCAAACGTTCAGGTTGTCGTCCTCAGATAGGGGTCCGTTTCAGATAACGCTCAAAGTGAAATGAGGTCAATAGATTATGCAGCAATATGTATTCCTACAGCACCACCAACTATCTGACCGTGTTTGCTATTCCTTGGGCGCTTCCTGTCGCTAGAGCAGCATTTGTGCTCGCTGGAGCAGTAGAGCCTCCGGCCATGCCCTGAGTAACCGTATTCGTTGCTGAGGCCGAGGTAGATTTGGTAACGGATAGACTGGAATCTGAAGAAGTGGTAGAGTGGGTTCCGGTCGTGCCAACGCTCTTGTTGCTACTCTTGTTGACTGTCCCGCCTACTGCTCCACCCACCACAGCAGCGATGACGACGAGGGCGACGATGGAAATAGTGATTACGCCACTACGGCTGCGCCAAAAGGACGTTCGTGACTTTGGTGCTGCAACAGAATCAAACTTTTCTCCGGAACCAGCCTGTGCAATGCCCGACGTGAAAGGCGTCACTGACTGGGTCTGCGGAGGTGGGGTGTGTCGAGGTGGTTGTTCGAGGAGGTCGACGTTGTACCCTTCCTACACGGTCTTAGTCCGAGAGTGAGGGTGTGTTCGCTGCTCACCTGCAGCTGTGTTCGAGTCGCCCTCGGTGCCTCGTCGAGCAAGTTATGGTCGTAGGATGACATTGGCTGGCTTCGGATGGGGGTATCGCATAGAGGTTAGGCGTGTCGCATCTACTGGCCAAGCTCAGTGAACAGCCTCATTGCGTACCTGATCATGCACCACTTGCACTACTGAATTATCTACTACCAACTACACTGAAGTATGCCCTAATAAAAATGGTACTACTTGTATGCAGTTTATTATATGAAATAAAGGATGTAGTATACATTTTTATCAGGACAATACATGTGCCAACAATGCTGGTGAGGATGATATTGATATACCAAAAAAGGAAAATCTGGCCAGGACGCGATTATGGAATTCCCACGGTAGTTACTTCCCCCAAACACGTTTCTCTTCGTTCAACCCACCGGTCGTTCTCTTGCCGTCGTCCTCGACGTCCTGTACGCTCTCAGCATGACTATACGAATGTCGGTAGCTAATCTAAATCCAGGCCGTTCTATTGCAGGTCCACTGATCCACGCGTCCTGAGGGCGTAATTGTTGCGCCATGCCTTCATTTCTGAACAAGGTCTTCGGATATAAGAAGACTGAAGGCAAGGACACCGTGCGTCCGACGCACGACGCTTCTGATAATACCTTACTTGATGGCAAGTACGAGGCAATTCCGCCCGTCCTTTCTCCATCCGCTTCCACGTTCGTTGAAGCTCAGCCGACCAAGGACCCAGATCACGATGTAGCATTCTCTCTTTTCAAGCCTAAATCACGTGGAGTTTCCCAGAAATCTGCCCAGAAACCTCCTAAGCCTGCCCCATATTTGACTCTACGGCTTCCAGGTCCCAAGGAAAACTCAGATTCGCATGCCCTTGATGTCGTCTTCGAAGCAGACTTCGACTCACAGACGGTCCTCAATGATGCTGTCATTGCCGCGAAACGTCTCAATCCACTGGATGCTCTCATTCTCGTCCGGGCATGCTCACAGGCCATTACCGAGCGTGGTATGCTTTTGTGTTGTTCTGTTTGGCTTCTTCGCTCATCCTCCCAAACCAGGCTTGGAGACTCTCGGGATCATGCATCCCCATTGGTTCTCTGCATCTCCCGATGTCCAGCGCAAACTCATTTCCCTCTTCATCCACTCTTTAGATCCTCAACACCGAATCACCACGCTCCCTCCGACACCCACTTCCCCCACATCGGCCTTCGAAACTGAGCTTCATTTTACGCGTTCACCCCACGACGTCGCTGCAGTCCTTCGCTGGGGCCTCCGTCATCTCTCGCTCGAGAATGGTCATTTCGGTAAAGACGACGCTGAATGGGCATGGTACAACGCTTTCTTCCATGCGGAGCGTAATGCGTCATATCCCCCCAATGGATTTTCCGAACTGTTGTTACCCCAGTTGCCTCAATCCCACGTTGAGCTGCTGACCGTGACGCTTAGTCTGGTATCGTCTCTCGCCTCCCATGCAGAGTCAAACAGTATTTCCGGTAGTAGACTCTCAAAGTTCTGGGGTATTTGGCTTCTCGTAGCTACTCGAGCCGAACAGTCTGATGATTGGAGCCGATTTTACGCCCGATGGGAGCGTGCCGGCCGCATTCTGGAACATCTCTTTCTTGCCCGTTTAAGGTAAATTTGGACAATGTGTCGACCATACATTGGTTGATACCATTATAGGGAAGAATCTCTCGGGCAGCGTTTACCTACGCGCCTTCAGGAGCTGATCAAGTATTACCCATACAACAAGGGTCCTCTCATTACGGAAGATGAACTTTTGTCGCGGCCCCGATTGTCTACTCGTCAATATGATGCCCTTCTCGTCCGTGTCGACACTCTCCTGACGTATGGTGCAGAACAACCAAAGCAGCACCCGATCCGGCTCCTTCTCGAAGCTTTCCAACTTCCTATTGAAAACCCTCCGGGGGACGATCATATGGTATTATGGAATACCCTGAAGACCATAGCTTCAGAAGAGGCCACCTCAACAGATCCGGAAGGATCTCCGTTTACTCGCGTCTTTGTCGACGAAACCATTCAATTATTGGCATTGATTCCTGCTGATAACAATGTTCCGACGTCGCCCACACTCTTTACGTCGCCGGTCACTAGCACTGTGTCTCGCGAACGTTCCTCTTCGCTCACCAAGTTTCTCGAGAGCAGAACGCCAAAATCAAATACAAATAGTGAATCCACGCCCGTATCCCCTACTTCACCATCTTCGCCTGTGATTACAGATTGGGCGCAGTTTTCCCTGGCTGGGTTTGGTAATACGCCACCCACGCAGCCTCTAGCTGCACTTTTGGATCAGGACGACGACACTGAGGTGACTCAACCCCGAATTTCCCGCAAGCCAAGTCGCCGGCGTGGCAAGTCACGTACTGGCAGACGACGTTCTGAAGATTGTGAGCCCCCGGAGACCCCGCCGTCATTTCAGTCCAAACCCGAGCCATCTATCGTTGACACCAAACTTGCGTCAGTACGCGTGGTGCAAATCGACGAAGCCTTCATTGACTTCTGGAGTGACGCTATCGTCGATCCTATTTCTGCTGATTGGCCCACATTCGCTGTTTGTGGTCTGAAGCAAATACCAAGTGCTGAATCGCTCGTCCGCTGGCTCGTTGTTGAACAAACATACAGTCACCAGCAGCCGCAACCCTCCCGTGTTCCGTCTCCAGATGGACACAGAGGTCGCTCTCCCCGTCCATCTTTTAGATCTGACGGCTCGGGATTTCGTGTCAACTCGATGTTCTCATCTGCTCGGAAACGTTTCAGTGTTTTCAGCAAATCGGCCACCGACCTGAACCTCAGGAAATCAGGTAAGACTCCGATTGCGGGAGAACTCGGAGAGGTTCTCGTTGAGGAGGAACAAACGGTTCCACTTGTCCCTCCAATTAATGTGGATCATCATTTTGATGCGAACGCGGCCGTCGGACCTCCTGCCACTGGCGAAACAGTCACCGTCGCCGATCTGCCGAAAATAGACATCTCCACCACGCCTTTTGCCGGCGTTCCGACAACAAATCCAGTGCCCAAGGTAAGAGTTTGTCATATCAAAGTCCCAATTTTAAATATTAACTTTTCAAAGGAGGAAGTTGACTGCGCTCCAGCGGCGACCAAGGCTCCTTCACATGAGCCTACCCCACAACCTGGGGTCAACTACGATAGTTCTCCCATACTGCCACGTTCGTCTTTGAAAACATCAGAGGAGGCTGTTTCTGTCGAACAAGGATCACCGCAGACCCCTGACGTGATTAACCTCAAGGTTAATACTGCCGACTCAGCTGCGAAGATCGCACCACTGGCAGCGGACACGTCTACTTCGCGGCCTACACAGGATACAGGCGACTCCACGGTCCTTTCAGGACCTACATGCACCGTGGAGAATCCTGCCGTTGATGGGCTACGGCTTCGAGCAGAACAAGACGTAGTTATCGATGAAGCCGAGGACCAACTTGGTGGGCTTGTTGCACAACCAGCGGATGGCGATGAGCATATTGCTGCCGAATCTACAAGCCCGCTGTCCAACGTGGCGCAAGTTAACGTTACTGATAGTTCTCAGGAAGTCGCGGAAGCTGTTACTATGGCTTCGGCCCCCGAAACTGTCGCGGTGCTAATGACAGCCCTCATCGTCAATGACGGAGTTCCTGAACACATCGCCCAAGAACCACATGTAGCTGAGCAATCATCGCGGAAAGCTCCCACTGAATTCCTATCGGCACCTACCGTCGAATCTATTGGTCAATATGTGATGGATGAACGTCCCTCGGTATCCGCACGCAATATCCATGGCAAGGCTACCGCCATTGAGACGGGAGCTCATTTAGAAGAATCAGATTCGATTGCTTCCGTGGTTGATGGGGATGAAGAAGATGCGCAAGTTGCCGAACGTGTGGAAATACCTACTCCCGCTCCTGTTGCGTTGGTCGAGGCTTCTGGCCCAGAGGCTTCTGTTGGGGCTTGCGCACATGCTGGTGCTACTCAGTATCCCGCTGCTGAGCCCTCTGCTCCTGGAAATGCGACCCTTCAATCTGTGGCAGCGGAGTCCCAGGCTACCTTGAGAGCAGAAGAGGAACCTGCCGATCACCCTGTGGAAGAATTCTCCGTTGCGGTTGTCTCTGCTGTTGACACGAGGGCTCAGGTCGCGGCCGTCGAAACGGAACATGCCGCGGACCAGGCATCTGAATTCGCAACTGAAGTACAACCTCTGGTGCAAGACGCTATTGTTCAGGCGTCCGCGGAAGCACCATTGGTCGGTGCTATCCTAGTCCCTGAGGTCAATGCTTACGTCTCCGCCGCCCAAGACGTTGCTCCCACTGAGGCGGAGGCTCAGGCTTCACACGAAAGCTTCGTTTCTGAGGTTCATATCGTCAAAACTCATGATATGGGAGCGCCTGCGCCTGTTCTAGAAAGTATTCCAATGGTCGATGACACTCCTGGCCCGGAGATCACCGCTGAGGCGCACGAACCCATCGAGGCTGTTCCAGTCGCCGGCCCCAAATTTGACGCGGTGGGAGACAATGCAACCGAAATTTTGGTCCAAGCCATCTTGGAAGTCAACGCCCCACCAATCAATTCTATCCCTTCGGAGCCTTCCGCTGAAACAGAGCCACCGACTCAGTTTACCGATACACAGCCCGCGGATGTGTTATTGACCCAATCTAATCAAGAAGCTCCGATCGCCGTGTTAGGAGCGGCAGATGAGACTATTGTTCTTGAGGCAGAAACCCATCCGACACCTACTGCCTTGTCTATCTCAGAAAGTGTTCCGATCGAGGATGCAAGCGAGCCCGCTCAGCTCGCTCCAAGCACTGCCGCTGTTCCCGAGCCCATTGCCCAAGATGTGCAAGTTCCCATTGAAATTAAGGAGTCGTCAAACGAGCCTGCATCTCAGTCTGTCGATGAGACTACGAACCCTTATCCCGTTGCTGTTTCTGCTCCCGAGGAGATCAGTTCTGTCAAGGTCGATGGACCCCACGAAGCTACTGAAAGCACGGTACTAGTTGATGAAATTCGCGATGCCGTGAATACTTACGAATCTGGACCACGTGCTGCTGAACCGGGGATTGTTGAGGCTGATGCACCGGCACCTGTTGTCGAAGAAGCGAAGGCTCCCGTGGAAGCAGAGGAACCGGAAGGTAAGTTTAGTTGGCATACACGGTCAGAGTCATGGTTGATGGAGTTTCAACAACAGCGCCAGCAGTCGAGATCGACGACGAGACACGTGGAGTGAATGACCCACAGGAAGTTGCTGACCTTGCCGAGTAGCTCTGGGACGTAAGTGCTGACGAACCTCGTGAGGAACTTTACTCATGCATTCATGTCAGCCGAAATCAAAATCTCTATGGACGAACCTGCCGGGCTCTCTGAGGAGATTACCCTTGCGGAATGATCTAGAGTTGCCCAGGGCATGGAACAGTCCATTGTCAATCCTCATTTTATGCAATTCGTTTCCTTCGGTCTTTGTTTCGCATCAATTTCATCATCTTTGGGTTGCATTTCTCCTAGCCTCGATCCTTTCTCATTTTCGTCACTCGTTTTCTATTTACTTCCAACCATCCTAACACATGACCATCACTATGATACTATCTTACAAACAACTGGGTTTCTTGTACCCCTACCGGAATTTGATTCGAGCACTCACTATGATATTTTCCGACCAAAATCTCGTCCCATCTCCATTTGTCTACTCTATTTTGGTGCTTTCAATGTTCCAGTATTCCTGCGCGTAGTCCTGGATAGCACGATCGGAGCTGAATTTACCCATCTGTTTGTACCTCTGAGCGTCGATGCACACCGAAAACAGTCGGAACGACATACCTTGGCAGTCGTTCGGATACTCTTCTTGATCCACTCCGTGCGATCGTTGTAAGCTTCGTCTACCATGCGCTGCGCCTCGATGTCTTTGTCAACGTGACCGACATCAGCACACGAAAGAAAAGCCACAACGAAGGAATGCAGCTCAAGACGCACAAGAATCGTAATCGTCGGTGATCAGATAAAAATCACCTTGCCGGATGGTGTTCAACAATCTTCAAAAACCAAACCAAGCCACGTCGATGAGCAGGGGCGAATTCGTTCGTTTGGGTCGAAAAAACGTACGGTTCGTAAACGCCGCCCTCATCGCCAAACATACCTCCCGAGATCACGTCCAAAACGTGCGCGAGCGCCGGCGACTTTTCTTCCACCGGTATGGGGTGATACATATGTTGATGACGCAAGTCTTCCACGTCTGGCGTCAAGTTCCCAAAGAAGACTAGAAAGAAAGAAAGAAAAAATCGAGATGGAAAACGGAAACGTGGCCGTCATTAAGAAAACGTGGCAGACAAGGTCAGTCCCCAATACCCGGTTAAAGATAGGAGCAAGGAGGAGTAGGAAATACTCACAGACGTTGCTGGAGCCGACCTCCTCGGCTATCTCAATGTTCGCGCCGTCGACCGTACCGAGGAGAAGGCCGCCGTTCAAGCAAAACTTCATGTTGGACGTACCAGACGCCTCCGTACCGGCGGTCGAGATGTGCTGACTGATGTCGGAGGCAGGTATTAGCACCTCGGCCAAGGTCACAGAGTAGTCGGGAAGGAAGAAGACGCAAAGGTAGTCTTGCGTGTCCGGGTCGGCATTTACCACACGAGCAACATTCACGATGAGGCGAATGGTCTGGAAAATGTAGTTTCAACAACTTGAATGTTACGGGTTTGAAAGGGGAAGATGCATACCAGTTTGGCGACGTAGTCTTGTCGTCGTCGTATCAGCACGCGGCAAGGTTAGGTGGACGGAGGACTTACAGCCCGGAGCAGCTTTTCCAGCAAAGAAGACGTTCCTTGGGGTAACTTTCTTCCTTTCTTCTGGCTTCATCGCCTTCAATACCAAGTAACGCTGGAAGAAATGTAAGACCCGACAAGCTCAAGGATCGTGTGTTCGCCAACGCACATGAATAACACCAAGAATGTTGAGCGTTTGACGCTATACTCGATATTAGCTGCGTGTGTTTTACCCTCTGTATCGAGATACCTTGTACTCATGCAACCTCTGTACCACAGCGCCGAGTCAGCCCAACGTGATATAAACTGAGAATGACATGTACTGATCTCACCTTGATCTGGACATCGAAAAACGCCTTTGTATTGACTCTCAGCCCCAGCGTCGTTTGCACATAATGAGCCAATCTCTCCTTGTTAGCCTGCTTCACGGAAGCCCATGCCTCCTGGAAATCTTCATCCTCTGCATGATCCAACAGCCCCTCAAGTTTCGACAAATCCTTCAGCCATACGGTCTTGGGAATCTCGAGAGTTTCGGTGATTAGTTCACTCAGCCTTGGGTTACACTAGGGAAAATGTCAGTATTACCCTTGCTTCTGGTGAAAACGAGACATACCTGATCAAGCCAGCGCCGCGGAGTAACTTTGGAAAAAGGTCGTCACCAAGAAGTCTCTGGGAACCACCGACACACCTACCGCCGTTGGTGACATTTCCAAACCTCGCATGACATGAGATGATAAATTGAAAGGAATGTGAAAGAACATACTTGCTGATTCCAAAGTAATCCACAAAGTCTTTCATGATCGTGGTCTTCACCAACTCACTATGTAGCTAAGGAGCCCCGTCATACCTTCCACACAGACTGAAGCTAAATTGTAAAGCGTACCTCAGCGACGCCATTAACTTTCCGACTTCCTGTTTGGATGATAATGTGTTAGGATCTCAGCGCTGTTTAAGAGACCACGAACCGATGCATGCCAGATGCGCCATGCGAACATTTTGTGGAAAACCCTCTGAGCAACCGCAGTTCAAGAACTTCACGCAAAGAGAGTGACTTCACTGACCTTCAATCAACGACATTCTTGCCAACCGCTCACGGTCGCCGGGGAACGTCCGTTCGACGGCTATTGTGACCATTAGCCCGAGGCTGATGAGGCCAGCACAGACTTACACTGCAAGAATAACCTTCAAGTTCGACCATATGGTAATGTTATTTATTTTAAAGAGATCACAGAAATCAGCTTACAAATTCTGTGAACATGAGACTGGAGAATTAGTAACATTCTCCTCTCAAATACGTGGACTGACAATATCAAAGATGATCTGCATGTGTCTGAAGGATGGTTAAACGACAGCGTCGGACGAGAGATTGACAACATACCGGGGCAAAAGGTGCTTCATCAGAGGGACAGGCCATTTCTCCAACGCTTCCTGGAACAATTTGTCAGACCAATGAGGATCAAGAAACTAAATGACCAACAGGGAGTACGGTATGATTAGTGAAGAAGAAGGTCTCAGTGACGACCTTCCATGCTGTTTCCCAGGGCAAATCTTCTTCATCGACCAAAATGCGCATCAGTTCAGGGATGGCCAATGTAGGGTGAGTCTGCGAGAGATTTCAAACAAAGTTGCGATACAATGCTTCATGGTACACTGACGTCATTGAGCTGGATAGCAACGTCTGATGATTTCTTAGTCAATCAAGG